>BLSG01000208.1:287955-298420 GCA_012862495.1 Thraustochytrium aureum | reverse complement strand
AGTGAGCGGCTCCTCGTTGAGCCAAAAGTCCAGCTTGCTGCGCGTCTGGCTGTCTTCAGCGCGTAGCAGGCTCGTGTGAAACTCCTTCTGCTCGCCCACTGCGCCGTCCCGAAGCCCAAAGTACAGGCTGCTCTGCTTGCTCACGTCAGGGCCGACGAACGCGAGGGGCCCGTCAGCTGCCGCGAGACCGAGGCCCACGGCGAAAGCTGCGGCCAGCGTTGCCGCGCCTGGCATCTTGCTTTCTTTCTTGCCTGCTCGCTTGCGTGCGTTGTTGCTTGCTTGCTTGCTGCGGTGCTTGCCTGCTCTTGCGCGCGCGACTGGTCGCGAAAAGAGCGACCACCTCGTGCGAAAGGGGACTGACTGATGATCGGGTGAATGGCTCTGCCTGGGCGAGCTCGAACTGGACAGCGCAGTCGTGCCCAGGATCGTGGTGGCCTGGGAGGTGGGTGAGTGGGGTTGCATGCAGAAGCGCAAGAACGCACGAGCCGGAATGTGTGAGCGATCCATGTTGTGGCAGGCGAAAGCCCTTCCTGCATCGGGAAGAACGCGCCATGGTTTGGTAGGCACGGTGGGTAAGTACCGAAGTGGAGTACTTGTAAGTACTCAACTCACCGCTCTACTACTACTTGCCTCTGCTCTGCCGAGGGCACTGGATCCTCCCTCCCTCCTCAGAGCGCGTGCGTTTCATGATTTGGAAGGTGAGCAGGGAGATCCAGCTTGCTGGCTTTCGCTCGACATGGCACTGGCATGCGCCCGTCTGCCTCGTCGGCTTCAAGTTTGCCGTGGACGCGGGGCAGCGGCAAACTCTTGATGAAAAGGAGCAGAGTAGGTACGTCACCGTGATAGAGTTCTCTTTTCTTCGGAATGAGACTGCGTTACGTGGTGCTCACTCTCTACTCGATGCACCAATGTGTGGGCACGTGCTTGCAGCCACTGGCACAGGAGGCAAGTGGAACAAATGCGATGTGCCAGATACATTTCTCGCTCGATTTCTCTGCGTGTGATCGAGAGACGGAACGGCAAGGCAGGTGGGGAGCTGACCTCACTCACTTGGCTCAAGAGTTGTCCGTGTGTTACTGGCTAGCGGCAATGTGAGTGCGCCTCACACACACAAGCCGCCAACTGAGTGCGCCTCACACACAAGCCGCCAACTGTGCTTGCTCACATACTCATCCGATCATGCCAGATCAGCAGCAGGGCGGCCGACCGTGTGTTTGCCAGCTCCCCCCGACCGTGTGCCGTCTCCAGGTGTGTTCTTCGGGTCGCTCCCTTCACAGCTACTAGCTACTCGTCAAGGAGGATCTCGTCAAGTTCGAGCCACTTCATCATCGTCTTCTTCATCATCGTCGGCGCACGATGGCACGACATGCCCATCTGCCCGCTCATCGCCCCCCTCATCGTCAGCGCTCGGCATGATGTGGCCGTCGGCCTGCAGGTCCTGCTCCTGCCATGGCAAGTCTTCGCCGAAGGCCAAGCCCGGCGCGGTGGGCTCCAACCGGCCCTGAATACGACGCAGAGCCGCAGCGAGCGCCTCCACGGCCGGCCGCCGGCCCTCGGGAATCGGTACGGTGCCATGCAGGATGTTCTTCAGCCCTGCGTGCGTGGTGTGATAGTATGCGTGGTTGACCCAGTGGTTGGTCCAGAGCAGCGTCCCTTCCATGCTCACGCCCACGAACAGCCCCATTGACGTGCTGAATGAGCCATTTGCATCCCACCCCTTGCGGTTGACCGAGGTGCCGGCGTTCATGTGCAATCCCGCCGGCCCCACGGCCAGCCCATATTCCGCAGCCAGCCGCAGTTGGCCGTGCGATTCAAACATGTTGACCGCTCTGGAGGAGGTCAACACGACGACCAGCTCTGTCTTACAGAGCCCAAACTGCATGCCGGCGCCCGCTGCGGCGAGCACGACCGCGACGGGTCCACTCAACTCGCCGTCGCCGAGGCACTTGACAAACAGGCCAAAGCCGAGCGACCCCGAGAAGAAAAACCCGCCCTTGACCGTGGTCAGGAACAGTATGCCCTTGGCGCGCTTGAGCTGCATGTACGCGCCCATCTGGTCCGGCTGGTTGTCTGCCCATGACTCCAAGATGTGCCCGAGCCGCACCACCTGCGTCTCAAGCGAGGCCATCCCCGCGCGACGCGAGGACCGCACCCGGGCGCCTATCGCGATCGGCGCCAGCCAGCCAGCCACCCACCCACCCACGCCACCTAGCCACCCAGCCACCCAGCCGCTGAACCGGCGCAGCGTGGATGGCCGGGCACGCTCGCGGCGTCGGGGATGTCCTGGCGCTGTTTCGCCCAGCACGCCGCCCCGGCGATGCCAGCCGCTCGCCGCTCTCCGACGCACCGACTGGCCCGGCCACGCGTCGCTGGCAACAGCTGAGCGTCTGGCTGGCGCGGGAGCGGTTCGAGGTCTGCTCTGGCGAGCGGCCTGGCGAGCGGCCTGGCATGGAGGTGCGGTGCGGTACGACATTCGCGCCAAATGGCCCGTGAGGGCGAGCGGACGCCGCCTCGGCTCGGCGGTTGGCCAGGCACACGGGCCCCGGCCATCGGCTCGCGTGCGAAGGACCCGCTGCCTCAACCCGTCGCTGCGGGACGCAGGCAGGGTGGCAGGCCGAGGTGGCTGCCGGGGCGCCGGATCGGGGCGGCCATGACCGACCGGGACCCCCGCGGTCGAAACCCTCCTTCGCCCACCCGGCTGCGCTGTCGCGCTGCGCGGCGTGGCGGCGCACAAACTGCGTCGAACTTTCGCGATCGCGCTGGCTGGCGAGCTGCCGCGCCCCGGTCGCGAGAGGGTTGGGTTGTGGAAGGGTGACGCGGCAACGGTAACCTTCGCCCCCGTCCCCCTCCAGAACCCTGACAGCGTAGCCAGCCCACCGGGTTGCGCTGCGGTGGGCCAGCGGCGCGGGCCAGGCGGCCCCGAACGCTTGCTTGGCCATGGTCGCTGTGCCGGGCGCAAGGCGAGGGTGGGCCGCGAGGTGGAAGCGCAAAAACGTCGTGCCTTGGAGCTGTCCCCTGTGCAGGAGCGAAAATGCGTACGGGCAAGCGCGCTGCGGACGCTGCGGCAAGAGTGCTCCAGCTACGGCGAATGCGCGGATCGAAGACGCTGCTGCGAAGCTGATCCAAGCGGCGGCGCGAAGGGCAATGGCGCGCACAAAACTCAGGTCGGCATGCTTGTCACGGTATGCCAAACGGTTCGACCCCGTGAGCGGCCAGGTGTACTACGAGGACCAAGTCGGCGGGCAGCGGCTGCCCCGCAAGCCCCTGCTCCTCGGGAGCGATGAGGACATCTCGCTCGACGAGCGCGAAGAGGTGCAGTTTCGCGAATTCAACGCCAAGCAGGCCGCCAAAGCACGACTCCGGCTGGCCTTTGAGGAACGCGAATCGAAGCGACGAAACGACCGCGAAGCCCTTGCAGCCGCCGAGCAGCAGGCCGCGGCAGAAGCGATCGCTGCCAAATGGGCTGTACCGTTCCTCCAAGCCGAGCGGAACGGCGAGCTCGTCGCCAATTGGCAAGGGTTTACGGCGGTCGACCCGCGCGTGTATGAGATGGCTCCACGGCTTGTCCTGCTGCGCCTCATTGGCAACCCGTTCAAGCAACTCCCTGATGACTTATTTTCGCGGTTTACCCGCGTCACCGTTCTGAGCCTGAGCAACTGCGAGCTGGACCGCGTCCCCGAGGGCTTGACCAAGATGCCCTGCCTGGAGGACCTCAACCTGCTTCGAAATCGGATCTCAGCTCTGCCGGAGAGCTTTGGCGACCTCACTGGGCTAACGTCGCTCCATATCGCCAACAACCATCTCACGGCGTTGCCTGAGAGCATTTCGCGGCTTCAAAAGCTGCCGCGGCTCAACCTCGAGCAAAACCCGATCGAGAGACTGCCCGAGTCGGTATCAGCCCTCCGCTGCCGCATAGTGAGCTGGAGCAAGATGAGCCTGCACCAGCTTCCCAGTTCGTTGTCTCAGATGGCTCAGACCCTTGTGTCGTTGACAGCAGACCACAACCGCATTAGGCGGTTCCCCCGCGGCCTCGGCAAACTCGTCAACCTTCGCCACCTCTCGCTCTGCGACAACAGGATCAGCGTTATCCCGGACGATATTTGTGACTGCCAGAGCTTGGAGCGGCTCTGGCTGGATTGGAACATGATAAGCGAGCTGCCGCCAGACTTTCTGAAACTGGACAAGCTAGAGTCAATCCACCTCGAGGGCAACCCGATGAAAGTCCCTGACATGGCCATTGTTGTTGCAGGTCTCCCGAAACTGCGCGCTTGGTTCAAAGACAGCGTCGAGTTTTATCGTGAGAAGGAGCGCAAGGACCTCGTCTTGCACCTCCAAGCGGTCTTGGCGACCATGTACGACGAAGACATGCACCAGCTGGAGTTTTACCAGGCCGGGTGCACCACGGAGGCGGTGGGGGACGTGCGAGACTTGCACCACGCCTTTGTTCCGTCATACCTCTTCGACTACGTCGTCCCCACATGGAACAGCTACGTTGAGTCGCTCTCGCGGCACCCAGACGTGATGGAGCGAAAGCTCGCCGAGTACGCCAAGCAAAAGCGCCGCGCAGAGAAAGCCGACCTTGACGAGCTCGAGCGCCTCGAAAAGGACATGCTCGAAAGCATGGAGGGCATTGCCAAAGAGCGCGACGGCGGGGACAGCAGCGACGCTGAAAAACGTCACGAGCAAGGACGCCTCGGAGGACGCCGACACAGAGGGGGAGGCTAAAGAAGCGGATGCTGGCGCAGAAAAGCCCCAAACATACAAGACGGCCAACCTGGACCCGTCTGGAGCCAAGCTGGACGAAGAGGGCGAGGACGACGAAGACATCTTCAAAGTTGAGATCGACATCGAAGACGAGGAGGAAGAGGGGGGCGGAGAGACAAACGACCCGCTCGCGCGCCGAGCCAAAGCCGAGGCGCGCAAAAGGCGCACGACGCTTCTCAAGCAAATGGAGGAGGGTGACCGGCTCGAGGCCAAGCCAGACCCCTCCGAGCGATTGCGGCGCACCAAGCACGAGCTCGCAAAGGTGCCGCGCAGCTTCCTTCCGTTTGAGTACACCCAGGCCGACGTCGAGGATGCATTGGAACACTTTAAGGACGCCTTTGGCTCGGTCGTGGCCTACGAGCAACCGGCAATGTTTCAACTTTGCGGGTGCATGCGCGACGGGGAGCCGCGGCTCTGCGTGCCCCCGAACTTGGACTTTCGGTGCAGTCGCAGCGCAACACTGCTCAAGTTCGCTCCAGTGACCTACATGGAAAAGCTCCGGAGGGACAGCCTCAACCAGGAGCAAGTCTCGTTGCAAGCCGCAATGGAGGTGGTAGACGCAGCTGCTGAAGAGTACTGCAACAGCGAGGAGGGCGTGAGCTTCTTCAATGCACTCGCTCGGGAGCAGGCCCGAGCCCTCCTCGAGAAGGAACGCCAAGAGCGGTTCATCCTCGCGCGCCGACTTGCCCTCGAGCGCCGCCGCCGCAAAGAGTCTCTCAAGAGGGTCGCGCGCAAGGCTAGACTCAACGAGCAAAAGGCAAAGCGCATCCAGCAGCTCGAGGAAAAGCGGAACAAACTCGTGGCGGTCTTGGAGCGATCCAAAGGGTGGGAGGCCAAGGAGATTAGGGGTAAAATCGCTGACGTGGACGACGACATGGAGAACCACCCTCAAGACATCGAGATCGAATTGATTGAGCGTGACGCGGAAATGGCGAACGAGCGGTACCGCGTTCAGGCTCGCGCGAAAAACCTATTGAAGAAATACAAGCCACGGCGCGAGCTCTGGCAAGGCTTGCACGAGCTGCTCACGAAGGCCCATGCGCGCCGGACGGTCCTCGTTAGAGAGAAGCTGGTGCAAGCGCACCTTCACGTCGAACGAAAGTACGCAGCGTTCGACGTCCGGCGTGAATACCGCATCACGAGACGGATTATGTTCAACTGGTTGCACCTGAGCGTGCGCATGACCTTCTCGGCATGGCGCGAGTGGGTTCGAGGTCAGGTGTACTGGAAAAAGCACCTGGCCATGGAGGCCGAGAGCCAGGAAGCGCTCGCAAAGGCCTCCGCCGAGGTGGACCGCGTGTACCAGAAGGCCGAGTTTGCCAAGTGGGTGCGAGACGTGGACCCGTTCAGCGAACGCGAGTATTGGCAGCACATGGAAACGGGCCAAGTCCGATTCGAGGCGCCACAGCTGCACGAGTGCGTGTTTGTTCCGAGAAGCCGCGTTTCACTCGGCGCAAGCGGCGCCGAAGCTGCGCTCTCGGAAAGCAGCTCTAGCGAGGCGTTGCGCGGCGAATCGGTGGCGTGGGATGTCTCTGCCGCATCGGCCGAGCACGAAGGTTCGGGATGGGCTGGCGAACACGCCCACAGCGATGGTCTGAAGCCAACCGATTCACTGGGACACACCGAGTTCCAATGGAACGACTCTGCTCACCACTGGGGGCCCGATTGAGCGTTCGAGGACCCCGCGCGAGGCGGTCGTGAGCGCGCATCTGCCTTGAGCGCGGGTCCCCAACCAGCCCGTAATGTACATATACTGGCACGGCACACTTTTTTGGTAAAATTACTAACTGCAAGAGATCGTCGAGGCTTTCAGGCTGGTCGAATGCCAACGCCAGATGCGCGCAATTGGAGAAGCTTGCGCTTGCTGTCAGCCGCCACGCTCGCGCAGGGTCGCAGGCAAACCAGAGCAAAGCGAGCACGGAAGCTGACCGCAACAAAAGCTTCTCGAGCTCGCGCCCTTGCCTGGTTGGTGCGATCACGAGACCCGCCCGCTGCACGCGGCAAGGCAACTAAGAGGTTGTTGAGCCCATAACGGCATTGTGCCCAGAGGGCGCATCTGTTGCGCCAACAGAAACGACACCCGCTTTGGAATTCCCTGCACCCTCCGCCACAGAGGCCTGCCGAGGCTCCCGCCTTGCCTTGCTCGGAAGGTGAACCTGAAGCTGAGGAGGAGGGCGCGCAGGACGGTAGCGACCCAGCAGTGCCAGGTCCCGAGTCGCCAGCGCCGACGCCAGTGTTGACAACGAGCTTGAGATGCCCGGCCTTCCTCCTCGCGGCCCCTGCGCCCCGGGCTGCCGACCGTTCGGTTGATTGGGCGAGTTGCTGCTGCGGTGGTGGGAATCAAACTCGTCGTCCGAGTCAATGGCAGCCTCTGACGACGACGACCCGTAGGGTACGAGCGGCTTTTTCTTGCGGGGCAGAAAGACTTCTTGCGGCGGAGACCGCTTTCTCGCCTCGGCGTCTGCCGCAGAGGCAGCAGACGCCGCCGGATCCAGTCCGGCACCTCCGTCAGCGCCGTCTTCCTCAAAGTACGACTCTTCGTCTTGTGGGATCGGCACGCCGAGCTCGGCGAAGGCGGCGCGCTCGCCTTTCGTCAAGGGCTGCTGCCGCTGGCCCGCCTTGAGCAAGGGCTGATGCGCGCGCAGGTTGCGCGCGTCACCCTTGTGGAAGGCGCCATTCTGGCCACGCGGGCCTGCGCGCCTCAAGGAGTTTGCGCGTCCCTCCTCGAGCAGGTTGGCTTCGTACCGGTGGCGCAGCTTGTCGAACGTGTCTACGTAGTCGATCGACTGAAGCAGCGGCGCAAAATTCTCAACGATATAGGTCACGAGCATGCGGATGTTCTCCATGCGAATAAACTCGAGCAGCTCCATAATAGCCGAGTTGATCAGGTTGTTCCGCGGCCCGTTCGTGGCAAAGATGTCGAATACGTGGCTGAAGAGGTTGAAGCGCATGATGTGCCGGTTGTAAAAGTCGTCCTTGAGCCCTACACAGGTCCGCGCAAACCGAATCGCCCCCAGGACCAGGTGCTTGTCCTTGGAGTACAACAGGCGCAGCACCTTGGCAACAATGTTGTTGCGCAGAACAAAGTACTTGATGCGGTACCCGTGCGTCTGCACGCAAAACGAGAGCAGCTCCGTGATGTGATGCTCCGCCACGCGCGCGGTCTCGGAGGCTCTTCGCGCGAGCCGCTGCTCCTCCACTGTGCGTGGGCGCCGGCGGCGCAGGCTGCGCCCCGCTTCTGGCTCTGCTGCCGCCACGGCGTCCTCAATCGTGTGCGCGTCGTGCAGGCCCCCACACAAAATGAGCTGGTACTTGTTGGGCGCGAGCGGGCCGGCAGGCACGGCATCCGGCCCCGGGGCGATGACGACTTCCTCTTCATCGCCTTGGTCGGCGTCGGCCCCGCCGTCTTCGTCGCCGTTGGGCGCGGCGCTCGTGGCCGCGGAGACGCCTGCGGCTGCGGTGTCGGCGGGCGCCATGCCCGCCGCGGTCGCAGTGTGGCGCACCTTGATCATTTCGAGAGGGAGGACTAGCCATTGGATGTAGTTGTTGTAGAACAGCGAGAGGAAGTCCTCTTTTTCGCTCACCTCCATCGTCTCTGGGTCCAATAGCATGCGGAGGATCTCGCTCGCCTGGGCCTGCATGCCCGCCTCCGGGTCGTACACCAGGCGCTTGAGGAGTTGCGCCATGAGGCTGAGCCGCGGGGGCGGCCCTCCCGCTCGATCCGCCACGTTGACGGAATAGTCGTCGGGCGCTGCAAAGAGGTTGCGCTGTGCATCCAGACGCTGCGCTAAACCCAAACTGGAGTCCCGCGAGAGTGTTTCCAAGAGGCCCGCTGCGTGCTGCTGCGGTGTGCAGGGATGGTTCGCCTCGCCGAGAATGAACGACCGAAGCTGCGCCGGGTCGTGCTGCAAAGCGAGCTTGATTATGTCACCGATGTTGAGGCGCTCGCGCACCGAGGAGGACTCGTCGCCGAGTATGGCCTCGAACATCCCGAAAAAGTTTTCCCCCTTGTTGATGAGCGAGCGATAAAACGCGTTCCGGGCAGGGACTTGCATCTTCTTTGCGAGCGAGCAGAGCTCTTGCAGCGTCGCAACCCCTTCCGCGCGTTGGCTGCGCGGCACGGCTGCGTCTGTGAGCAGCGAAAAGATGCCGCGCACGTACTTGGCATCGCCGTGGAGCGCGGTGGCGATCTGGATGCCGTTCACCATGTCCATCTCGGAAAGCATGGTCAGGGATCCCTCGTCCAAGGCCCTTGGGAGCAGCACGTCCCGCAGAAAGCGGAGCCGAAAGCACTGGTGGATTTTCTGCAGCACACTCTTGTCGTCGATTGGAACGATCATCTTGTGCTCGACGGTGTTTCGCAGAAACCCCCGATGGTCTGGCTTTGGGGAGATCTCGGGGTCGTACTCGAGCACACCGACGACGTCGTCAAAGTACTCGTCTGAGAGGATCATGTCCATTAGGACAGGCTCGTTGTACATAACCAGAGTGCGAAAGATCACATACAGTTGGCGTAGTCCTTCCGTGTGGCTCCTCTCCTCAAGGAGGTGAAAGACGTCCAGCAAAGCGCCGAGGTAGGAGTTGCGTTCGGTACCGGTACTGGTCGCCGCGGTCTCGCGCCCCGCATCCTCGCCGCCGGCCGCAGCGCCAGGCGCGCCGCCGCTCGCTCCAGCACCAGGTTCCTCGACGTGGGGGCCTTGCGCAGGACCCAGAACCCTCGGTCGACTCGAGCGTCACCGCCCCGCTCCCCGCTCGCCGCCCTGCAAGCCTGTGCCTCCGGCGGCGTCGCCCTCGCCACTAGCAGGTTGGGCAGCGTCGGCCGCTGCCGCGGCGCGGCGCTCGCGCTCGCGCGCCAGGTCGTCGGCCTCCTTTTGCAGCGCGCTGGACTGCGCAGATTGGATGTCGCGACGCATTGGGTTGACGATCGTAAGGTAGTAGGCCTCTCGCAGCAGGGGCCGGCGCTTCCCAGCAGATCGGCGATCTGCTGCAGGTTTTCCACTGAGGGGGCTGGAAGCTCGTCCTTCTCCTCCGTAGGGCTGCACGATCGCGTTTTGCCTGAACCTTGCGAGTGGTCCATGTCGAGCGAGTCTTGCGTATCTGTTCCCTCGCGGTGCGCGCTCGTGGCTGGGCGCGAGAGGGAGCTGCTGTGGTAGTCGGCAGACACGCGGCCTTGCAGAGTGCAGAGCTGGTCCCAGATGTCTTCGCAGCCGCGCGTGTCTTCGAACGAGAGCGCGAGCTCGGCGTTGCTACCGGGCTCGCTCCAGGTGATGATCATTTTGCCCTGGATTTGGTACACGTCCTCGGTGACAATGGCCGACTCCAAGATGACCTTGCCGTGGGCCTCGGCCTCGTTGTCGGAGACCACTTGGAGCGCGTTGTTATTGATGCGGTCCACGTACTTGCACTCCACCATGCCCGTCCCTTCGTCGACCCATTTCCCCTCGCTGTCCAGCCGATACACCTTGACGCGCCAGCCGCCGCGGTGCCGTCCCGCGCCGCAGTTCTCCCGATTATTCTCCATCCGCGAGCGGCATCAAGACAGCGACCTCCCAGCGCCCTCGCCCGCACAGCCCCGCGCGCCCGGCGGCGCGCGCCGCCGCTTCCTGCACCCGCTACCGGTCGCAGGGCCTTCTTCCTTCCTTCTTTCTCTCCTTTTTCTCTTTCCTTCCGTGCCGCAGTCCCTCTGCACGCCCGCGACCCC
>BLSG01000208.1:78612-89754 GCA_012862495.1 Thraustochytrium aureum | reverse complement strand
CACGCGGCTCAACCGACATGGAGCTGTGCAGTTCAAACGTGTCCCGCGCGCCAACGCCCTTACTCTTAGTGTAGCTCAGGGTTGGGCGATGGTAAGGGTCCCAGTCCAGGGTGAACCAGCGCTCGTTCCACTGGCGAAGCCAGTCCGATTTCTTCTCCAGCGGGCCCGAAAACGTCCCTCGCACAGGCTCGCCCTCCCAGTCAAGGCCAGCCATGGCGGCTTCGTTTCGGCGCTGCTGCGCCTCCAAGCTGAGCCGCTTGCCAACTTCCACGAGAGGCATCAACTTGAGCTTGGCTCGGAGCGAGCCCTCGACTTTGACTTGGCCAAGCCTGTACAGTTTCGCAAAGTCTATGCGTTCGCTGAGGACGCCGCGAAACTGGGCTTCAGACTCGTACACGACGCGGATGTCGGTTTTCCCGAGCGACTCGACGTTTGCAGTGACCTTCACCTTTGGGCCGGTTTTGAGGTCCACGAGTAAATTGGCTGACTCACCATGCACCTCCACGCCAACGACCACGCCGACCAGGAGCTCTTGGGCCTCTTTGCGGTCGCTCAGGAGCGCCACGGCGCGCTCTGCGAGCTGAAACGCCGTGAGGCTCGCCAGCGTCTCGTCCTTGGCCTGCTGGCGCAGCGCAGCCAAGTCAAGCTCGCCCGCCTCCGGCCCACTCAACACCTCCTGGAGCAGGCTCTCCATTCTCTTGGGAAAGCAAGCAAGCAAGCAAGCAAGCGACCGAGCGACCAAGCGACCAAGAGTCCAAGCGCCGTCCCAACCGCTGCCTGCCGATGCACCGGTCCCTGCGTGACCGCCGTGCAGCGAGAGCTGGTGCCACGCGGACCGCCGCAAAGGGTCCTCCTGGGCACGGTCTCTGCCTGGCTTGGCGCGCCTGCTTCCTGCGGGCGGCGGATGCCTGGCCTCCTCGGACGGACGGATGTCTGACGACTCGCTGGCTGGCAGGCCTCGACGCAGCAGCGCGATGTCCGTCCTTCAAACCCACACTTGGCCGTACAAAACACGACAACGGGAATACTTGAGGTGACGGAAGCGCGCTTGCGCGGGGTCCCGTGCGAGGGCAGATGTGCGTCGCGTTCGATCGCCATCATGATGGCCATTGCGCTTGGTGCGGCACATCTGTTCACGGCCGTCCTTGGCGCAAGGCAGCGAGCGTGCACACTCGGCATGCGGCAGATGAAGCGCGCGACTCGGGCCTCCGAGTCGCAGCCGCGCCGAAAGCCCATGACGGTTTCAAGGCGTGAACACCCCCGAAAAATCGCGCGCAAAGAGCTCGCGAGCAGGCACGCAGCCATAGTGCTCAGAGTAGAACACGACCCAGTGGTTCTCCAGGCGCCAACCCCAATCCCTGGGGGCGTCGGGACACGACTAGAATCGGGTAGTCGTCCACTTGAACGCCCCGCGGCTCGAACCCGACGAACCGCCACCGAGAATTATGCGACATCGTGGACCGCACGCCTCCGTCGGGGAGGAAGCTAAACTGCGTTTGGAAGCCCTGGTTCTCCTTCATAAACATGACCCAGCCATTCTCGGACAGCTCCTCCTTGGAAATGTCCGTGCGCCGCGCGTCGAGCGTCGAGTAGACTAAGCTCGACTTCCACTTGTTGTCAAACTCGAGCGACCAGCCGCAAACTGACGCCGGAGTCGTCGCGACAAACTCGCGCCGGAACTCGGCCTTCTCGAGAAACCCTGCACACGAGACGTGCCGGAGCGCGAGAAGTGTTTTGAGTTCCTTGATCGACAGCGAGTCAACGCCTTGAGGAGACAGACGCATCCTCGAGAACGGCACCTCAGGCGCGCCCTCGTACGCAAAGGGCATCCTGCACTTGCCACGCCACAGGCTCCTGCAATTCGCCATCCACGGCTCGTCCGTCCGCGCGCACGCTCGGAGCCTTTTGGACACGAGTTCCACCGTGCACAGGTCGCGCAGGTCCAGGCACGCCAGCACGCGCTCCGAAAGCACGCTATCCGGCAGAGACTCCATGCCGACGGCTCGTCGTCAACCTGAAAGCAAGCGGAATTTCGTTCGAGAAACTGAGGCCGCCACCGCCGCCGCCACCGTCCCCGCCGCCGCCGCCGCCGCCGCCGCGAGACCTTGGTCGTCAACCGCGCCTGCGCGTCCGACCGAACGAGTTGAGCTTGCGCCGCGCCTTCTTCTCTCCTCGTTCGCCCTCTGCTGCTACGTCGTCGAGGAGCGAGGGCTCCTGCCCGGCTCGTGAAATCGGCGCAGCGATGTGCGCGCGTTCCTCTGTTTCGCTTTCCAAGATGTCCGTTGAGACTTGGACGGTGTCCGTGTCGTTGGCCGATCGCCACAACGCAGGCTCGCCAGGCTGCTGGAGCAAGTCCGTGCATGCGAGCGAGCGTGCGAGCGTGCGTTGCAGATTGAGGCGACTGCGTCGTGATGCGTAGAGCTGTTCATCGTTGCTTGAGCGTTGGTTGTTTTTCTTTCGTTGTCTTTTTTGAGTTCTTGTGATTGGCTTCGGAGTGGCGAAGGCGGCGCGGCAGAATCGGCGATGAACGGACCAGCACAGCGCTCCAGAGGTTGAAGTAGGTGCTGCAAAGCGCTCGGCTCTCTTAGAAGGGCTGTTGGCGGCGAATTCGCCCTTGCTTGGCAATTGAATGGGGGGTGCGTTTTCTCTCTGATCGAGCCAGCACGCAGAGCCCGTGCGGCACGGCGCCGCAAGAGGCTGCGCGCTACATCGCAAGCGGCAATCGCCGCGCTGCGGACGAGTCTTCTTCGGCTGGCGGCCCGGCGCGCCAGAAGGAGGATGACGCAGTCGACTCACTCGCACGCGCCAGAGCGGGCAGCAAGCTGCCAGACCTCGCGCGCGTGGAGAGCGAAAGGGCACGGCCGTACCCGTTCTATGAGACCGGGAAAGTAATCGCTATCTCGAACGGCAAGGGCAAGAAGGGGCTGGCGGCCTCGACAAGCAACGCAAGTCCAAAGGGCTTGGCAGTGCGACGGCCTCCAGATGCAGGCAAGCTCAGCTTGGACGACGTCGTGGAGCACGAGTCTAGAGTGCTTGCGCAAGCCTCGAGGCTGACGGCCGCGCGCCATGGCTCGCCTTCGCCAAAAGGCGCATCGCGTGCAAGTCTGGCGCCCTCGGACTTTGGCTTGCGAGCCCCAGCAAATCAAGTCTTGAGCCGCGAGGCAAGCTCCATGGCCGCGCTGGACGAGGCTATTTCGCGGACTCATTTGAGCGAGCAACTTATCCCAGAAACCCTGATCCCCCTCGCCTCGCTGCACGAGGCCAGTCAACCAGAAATCATGATTTGGCCCCTGCCAGGCGTCCTCGCTGGCCGCTCGTACGCCAGCTCTTGCATAGGCTCCGCGGACGTTCGAACTTTGGCGCGATGGACCGAGCACATGTCAAATAAAATCTCTAGCGCACCAGGAGCCAGCGTATTTGAGCAAATGGAAGACCTCCGCGACGTGCACTATATGGCCCTGCACGAGCTGGCCCGCCAAGTCATGGTATCGAGCTATGAACGTGGCGAGCTCCTGCTCGGTCTCATTGGGGGCCTCATGGACATCTCACGCGCTGCCGAACATGCAGCCGACGCGCGTGCTGCCGCTGCAAGCGTACGTGCAGACACCCTTGAGCGGTCGATTGCTCAAGTGCGCCTCGAGCTTCAATCGGTGCGTCGAGAAGCTGCAAGTAGCCCAAGCAGCTCTCACTCTGGTGCAAACCAGCTCGAAGGTCGTGAGGCGAGCGCGTCCGTACTGTCGCCCTCGCACCTCGCCACGCTTGCAGTTGCGCGGCGACAGTCGACCTTGACCAAGCACGGCAATGGCATGCAGCGTGGCAGTGTTTTGCAGAGCCGAACAACCGCACGGAAAAGCAGCATATTCGACGCCAGCACCCTGCACCGGGTGTCCCGCGCTGGAGGAGGCGCCAGCGGCGGTCCAAGAGGGAGTATTGGCAGGCTGTCGACTTCGGCACCAGGCGAAAGCGATGCTGTACGCAAGAGCCTGTTGGTACCAAACTTTGACAAGTTTTTCAAGGAGATCCAGGCCGACCTTCGAGGCGAGGACGCTGAGGAGAGCAACGCAGGTGACGAGCAATACAAGTGCCTCTATCAGGCAGATGAAAACGAGCTACGAGTTTCACTTTTGCAGGACGACTTGGTCGCTGCCCTGGACAAAGTTCAAGCGCTTGAGCGAGAACTCGAAGCCGCCAATCGAGACATGGAAAACCTGGCTGAAGAGCGGCGGTTGTGGGAAGACTCTCTCAAGCCTCGCAATGACGCTCAAACGCAGACGGAGCAAGTGCGCGGGCTTCCGTTGGAAAGTTCCAGTGGGATCGAGTACTGCGCAAGGTGCAGTCAAGCCCTAGCGCCCGGCAACACCCTTCCTAGTAGTGGAAACGCGGTTTTGTCGCCCCTCTCGCAAAGCGCATCCCGTCGAGAAAGCCCTGCGAGGGCGATGCCCGTGTCGAACGACAAGCGCGCGTCCGATCCCTCGTCACGGCGCCAAGGCGCGATCAAGATCAGTCCATCTGGTCGAGCGGCGGGACTTGATCCCGGCCAGGATGAACCACATGCGCTTGTTTCGACAAGCGTCAACTTTCCCACGGCTGGTATGCGCGGCAGTGTTGAGTCAGCGCCGTTTGTGACAAGTGTGGCTGGCGATTGGGAGACAGGCACACGCACCTTCGATCCTGCTGACCATCGACGAGACGAATACGACAAGCCTAGTGAGATGCACCCGAGGGGTGCAGAGCAAACGGGTGCGCTCGCCGCGGACGGATTCGGCGGTGGTATGCAGGAAGCCTGGGCAGACCCGACAAACACTATTAGCGGGGTCACGGGTACGTCTCACCCTGGCGCTCTCTCAAGCGATCGGGGGAACTCTGCAAGCGCAGCCCACCCCGCCGACAATGGCCGGTCCCAGCAGGGCCGGCACAGCGCGACTATTTACCGTGTCACCGGAGGCGCGCCCGTCGTTGGCGAAGCTGGCATTGAAGGGTCGGGCCACCGACCGCGAGAAAGTCACGCCTTCCTTCCACCACAGCTAGCAGCACCACCCGGGCCTGGCTGGCAGCGAACAGCAGCTCCTCTTGGGCCCTCCCGCCCCCCAAGCGGTTGTGGCTGCTCCAGAGAGCCGCTTGACGGTTGCGCTTATCCTGAAGGAGACGAAGCAGACGCCAGTGCAGAGCCTCAAGTGGGTGCTCAAGGCCATTTGGCAGGTTTACCAGGAGAGAATCCATACAGGGATCGCAAGCACGCAAGAGCTGCGGGAGTTTGTTTCTGAGTTTTACACTCGCAAGTATGGGCTCCCTGCAGTGGCAACGCGACACATTCGCTCGCTGGTCCGCAATGCCTTCCACCACCAAATGCACCATGGCGTTGACTTGTTTTTCCGGTTCTTTGAGGGCAGGCTCGCGCCGTCGATGCTCGCATCATACCTGACCGGTATCGAGATGTGCCGCAAGCCGGACGTCGGCTCGATGGTCAGCGGGGCTGCCGCTTCAGTGTCCGCCGCTGAGGTGGGCGACCGCTCGGTCTCTAGGCAAGCTGACAAATCCAGAACTGACTTTAAGCGCGCCTACGAGCATGCGACGGAAGGCAACGTCATCTTTCCGGAGAACGAGGATGGCGGACCGAACTGGGTTGCCGTCAACCGGCTACACGACATAGTCGTAGCCATGGCACCGCAGCTTCCGCCGGAGTGCGTGAAACGCCTGATAGCGCGCTGCGGCGAGTTCAAGATTGTGGGAACTTGCAGCGAGTGGGAGGCGGTGGCGAAACACGTACGCGGGCTCCAGGAGAAGACCTGGCGCGTTGATCGCGACCTGTTTCTCTACTGCGTTGTTCAAGAGCTTATGTCGCTGCAAAGTCGCAAGGAGCTGGCGGCCAAGGACTTGTTTCGCGCCTCCGACGCAGGCGGCACTGGGCTGCTGAAATACGCCGAATTCACCAAGGTGGTTCGCTCCCTGAGCCCTGACCTAAGCACCGACTTGGTTCGCGACATGTTCAAGACTGCCCTGTCCCATGCCAGTGCGGCTTGTGCGGCAGAAGAGTCTATCACGTGCGACGCGTTCGTCCGCGCTTGCTTTGAGTTTGGCCTTGACCGCTGCTTTGAGGCTGACTAGCCGTAGCCAGCCAGCGGGCACATCTCTCCGCTTTCGCGCAGTGCAGACAACAGTCCTTTTAGGCATCTTCTAAAGGCAAAGTAAGCATGAAAAAAAAGCAGACGAATCTGGAGGAGGACATGCAGGTGAGCCGCCAAGGATTCAGGAAGCAGCCCCTTTGGCCGATGTCCAAAGAGCACAGCGCTAAAACGAAACCACTTCGATTCATCTACGCTGTCTCCAGCACACCCCGTCGGCCGGTCTTGCCAAGAATGGCACCGATGAGCGTCTTGACCTGGGCCCGCGCAATGCGCACGTCCGCCGAGTCGTGCTCACTTGCCTCACGGAGCTCAGAATGATGCGCCCCGTTCTCCATCACAATGCTGAGTTTTGCGTTCAAAACGCCGCCTACCGACCACGGATCCTGGAGCCCGTTTGTCCAAATCACATTTGTATACAGCTCGGCGACGCGATCGAGGCCGAACCGTTCTCGGAGCCCATGGGGGTCGACGACGGCCCCAGAAAAACGTGCGCGGCTGTGGGACTCCATCCAGGCGAGGGAAAAGTGCCGCACCGGGAACATGTCCGTCTCGTTGTTTGTCCCAATGGGCTGGATCACCTGCGTCGTAGCCTGGTAGTCCCAGGCTTCACCGGCCCAGCCGCTGCCGCAACCGGAGAAGTCGCCGCACGCTATTTTCGCTCCTCGGCCCGGGATCCCCGAAGCTTCGGTTGTCAAGTTGAGGCATGTGGAGCCAGCACGTGCAGTTCGCGGCCCAAGGAAGAAGGTTTTCCACGATTTCAGCGACGCCGAGTCCACGGAGAGGGCCGAGCAAAGCGCAAAGAGAGTTGTCTGATTCCCAGGCGGGTAGTTGGCCATGGCAGCGTTTGCAAAATCGACCCTCGCCAGCTGCACGAGCTCCTCGACGTCATCGAGACTGCCACAGACGGGAACCGCGTCGGCAATTTCCTGCAACGATGCACGTAGCAGGGTGACGAAGGCTCGCTGCGCGTGTGCTTTGCAGCCCGGAAAAGCGCGCTCCGCTGCGCGCGTCAGAGTCTCGTAGTACGCTGTGGAAGAAACGCCGAGGTCCGTCCCGTCGAGCAGGACCGGTGCAGAGGAGGCAAGCGCCCCGTCGCAGACGTGCGGGTGGGAGTACCGCAAGTATGCACTGAGCTTGCCGGAATACGAGCCGCCAAGTGCGATGATCGGCGCTCGAAGATCGCCGAGACGAGCCCTAAAGTCCATCAAAAACGCTGCGGCGTCTGCGACCGCCTGCTCAACGGTCAGATGGCCGAGGGCTTCCCGGCTCGGCGTGAAGGCGGCCTCTCGCGGTGCAAGGGGAATCGACTCGCCATAGAAACGGTGCTCAAGCGCGACATACACGCCTTGAAACGAGCGAGCGAGCTCGATGCCGAAGCCGCCCGGAAGGGAGCTCATGGCGGCTTCCCCGCCCGGCATCTGGGCAATCGAAGTGGTGTCAGCGGCGTCAGTGGCAAAGCCGGCAGTCGCGGCGCCCCGAGCTGCTTGGACACAGTGGTACCTTCACCCCACTTACGAAAAAATCGGCCCGCCTCGGCGGTAGAAGCTCGCGTTGACATAGTACCTCTGCTCGAACTGTCGCAAGTCCAGGAGGTCAAAGTGGTCCACCGCCTGCTTGAACACGAAGGCACCCTCCCATGCTTCGCCACCCTCAGTGCCCCAAGCCCAGGCTGCGCCTGCGCCCGAGTCAAGCGCGTTCGCCGCGCCAACTGCGAGAGCTGCCAAGACCGTCGCTTGAGCAAGTCTGCGAAGCGGTCGTCGTCCTTGCAAGGCGAACCTCGGGAGCGCAGCGTTGTCCATCGCGGCGACGTCAGAAACCGCACGCACTCCAGCAGTTCCTGGCCAACCTGGCGCAAGCCCGGGGCGCGAGCAAGTAGGTTGATGAGTGCTCACCAGGTATGAACTCGACTACTTGGGCCAACATCCACGCATGCGTCGAGACGAACGCGAGCCCGCTGTGGTTTTGTACCATCTCCAACCTGCCTGCCTCCCAATCCCAGACCCCGGATCTTTTACGTCACGAGAAAACCCCCCTGTGACCCAGTTTTAATCGCCTTCTACGTCAGCAGGGAACCCTAGATGTCGAGCGTGCAGGCAGGCCAACGCGCAGAAAGGAAGCGCGCTCGCCAGGACGGCCTCCGCAGAGCCAGAACGCCGCGGCAGGGGAACGGCCGCGCGGAGGCCGGAAAGCGAACGCGCTGGCGCACTGGGAGACTCTCGAGGGCCGCGTGGGGGCCGAAACGGGCGGTTTGGCTACGGCGGTCACGGGTCTGACGAAGGATTCTGGAGCAATTCTGCTCGAGCTGTCCGCAACGCGACAGCCGACGGTGCGGGCTGGCGGACCCTGCGGAAGGCGGTGCGCCGCGGAGGAGCAAGCAAGGAGCGCTGCGCTGATCTGGGCGTGCAAGGCGTGGTTGCTGCCGCCAAGGTGGTTCGTGGATGTGCCGCCGGGAGGCGGGCGGAGCGAACGTTGAGAAGACCGCCCTCGGTGGACAGCTCGGCGAAGGCGCGCAGGACAGCCTAGACGGCGTGGGACCCGCGGCGACAATGGAGGCTGGCGGGCCCACGGGAAACGAGGGTCTTGACGGTGCGGCTGCCGCCGAGTGGGCCTGCCCTATCTGCACCTACAACAATGGTGCAATGCTTCTTGCATGCGAGATGTGCGAAGCAGTCAAGCCCGGAGATGAGACGGCGAACTCGAAAGAGGCAGGCGCGGAAGAGCCTGAAGTCTGGGAGCAGGTCCTCTCGGGCGGCAAGCAACGGTATTCTCTGGAAGGGTCGTACATTGACCCGTTAGGCGACTACGAGCTCCTGACGGGCACCGGGAAAACGGGAGCAAAGGCGAGGGCGCGCGACAGCACTACCTATAGCACAGGCGAGGCGGCGCCGGCGCGCACCTTTGCCGTCTCAAAGGTAGAGAAGAGCCCGACGCAGGTGCTGGTAGAGATCGAGAGCCTCGCCAGCGCGCCGTGGATTCAACTCGTGGACGACACTGAAGCGGAGATCAAGTCAAGCACCACTTCGTCCCTGCAGTGGGCGCGCGTGGCCCTTGTCCTGGAAGGGCTCTTGAAGCGCCTGGATGATGGAAACGGCGCCGTGGAGCCAGCTGCGAAGCGTGTCCTGAACGACGTCTTTGACAAACTCGTAAGGATCTGCCTCAACGTCCATGGGGCAGGTTCCACCCCCGACCGCGCTTGGCGGAGCATGAGCGAGGCTTGGCAGGCTCTAGACGCCAAGCTCGTCGAAGAAACGGCGGCTCTTGCAGCAGAGGAAGAGGGCCAAAGGATCGGCCGATGATCCCAGCAGCGAAGACGGCCGATCTGGCCAAGCCGAGGAAGTCCAGCAAGGTCAACCGGGTGCTACTTCGAGTCCGGAAGGCGTACTCGCTGACACCCCTGAGCTCGACCTAAAACTCACCCGTGCTCCTATCAGCCCGGCAGGCTCGGCCAAGGTCGATGGGGAAGCCCCCTCTGCGCCGGTCAAGGATGCCACCAAGCGCGTTCAAATTGAGAGGGTAGACGCTTCACCAGCTGGCGCAGCTGTGCCTGAAACGCCTGAAAACCACGGTCCCATTCAGGCTGCGATGGCGAGCGCGTTCGAGCGCATCATTCGGTCGAGCGTGGAGATTGTTTTGCGCCGACTGCGCAAAGAGCCGTCGAAACTCGATGTCTTGGACGCCTTGCTCGATCCCAAAACCCAACGGTACACGCACCAGACGTACTTGTACGGCGGGGGTCGGGCGACGGGGTCTGGGGCCTGGACGAGCGGAATGATCAACGTTGGCGCGCCCCACCTTCATGTTGTAGCAACTGAGGCGTTTTTTGCCCTTGAAGGGCCCGCTGTGCTGGCGCGCCTTGCCTTGGACACGGAGGCTTGCGACAATCCGGCCATCGCGCAGGCTCTCGCCGCTCCTGTAGCAAAGAACGCAAAATTGTTTTGCGAGCGCGACCAACGCGGGACAAGAGCTGTATTGGATGCGCTCTTATCCGCAGCCGACTCTTGGTCGCCGGCGTCGATCATGGACCGCGTCGACCAGTTCAACAGGCTCACCGACACGCTAGGCACGATAGGAACAACTCTCGGGAAAGCAAAGCCACGCGACAGCACCAAGGCAAAGAAAAAGCGCACCAAAGCGGCATACGCTGACGTGGGCTTGGAGGGGGACGCTGCGGAGCCGCCGCCGCCGCCGCCGCCGCCGCCAGCAGAAGAGCCAGAAGCGTCGAGTTCGGAAGGTGCTGCTGCGGCGGAGGTGGACGAGGTCAGCGCTGCTTGCATTCGCATATCGGTCAAGTTTCTGCGCTCGGACAAGCTCAAACTGCGCCGTTTTGGCCTCGAGCAGCTCGGTCGCCTCAGCCTCACGCTGACAGGGAGACGGAAAGTTGATCGCGCGGTGGTTACAGCGTTTCTCAAGTCCCTCCACGTTTACCAGGACGTATTTGGGGAGCGCATGGATGAGCGCGTGGTGTCCGTGAGCGAAGAGCTTTTGAAGAATTCTGCGCTCGATGTGGAGATCTTGAACCTGATGCTCGGGAACACCAATTCACGGGCGGTCCGAAAGCTCCTCGCCACGATCTACCTCTTCCCCGTCTTTAACGAGAAGCTCATGGTGCACCTTCTTGTCGGAACGACGCGCGCCGTCGTGGAGCGGGGCGATCTCGGGGCCTACAAGCTCCTCATGCAGTCCTTGGCAGGGGACCAGTACCTGAAGCAGAGTGTGCTGCGGAAAGGGAAGCGAGCGCTGTTGGCCAGCCTCGGGGCGCTCTGGTCGCTCCTTTTCGCCTCTGCAGCTCGTGCCAGCGCTGGTATTCCGCATTCGGCAATGAGCAAAGGCTTGTCCTCGCCGGAGAACAGGAACCCCGACGACGAGGCCGGGGGCGCTCACCAGGCGCCTTCGTCGGACAGCCTGGAGCTCTCGCAAGCACAAATCTCAGAGCTCTTAGAAGCATTCTCGCAGGTGGCGCGCGAGGCTGCTCCAGAGGTGCGCCGACGCTTCGCCGATCGCTGTCTACGCATCATCC
>BLSG01000208.1:1443-22793 GCA_012862495.1 Thraustochytrium aureum | reverse complement strand
GGGGGTGGCGACGGTGGGTGGTGCGTCAACCAGAGAGGCGAACGCGGCGGCTGCATTTGCGGGGAGAGCGGAAAGGTGGCTGATGGCAACGTCCGAGGCGGTCGCTCGCGCATGCATGGGAAACAACGTAGCGAATCGGCCCCCGAGGAGGATACCGTAAATGCCGAGCGTCTGGTCAAGTTTGACACCTGGCCTCGCCTCGAAGCTGCGCTCGAGTCAACCCTCGTTGTCAAGCTCGCTCTCAGCAAACCTGGGGCTGTCAAGGTGTACGCTTTGGCATCTGGCAGTCCCGCGCCTTCGCTCGAGGAAATTGTCGGATTTAAGGAGCAAGGCGGGGCTGTGGACGAGGAGGACGCCATAGTTGTGCAAGCCACCGTTCCCGCCGCCTTCGTGGAGCAGGTTGTCCGCTTAGAGGGCCTCGATGCCAATGCGGCCTACGACCTTTACTTCGCCGTTCTAGACGCGGAACGCGCGCCCACGCCCTCTAGCTCCTGGGCCGCAAACGCGCGAGCCTTGCTCGAGAAGAGCGCCATTCGGGGCGTTCGAACCTCTGGACCCGCAGGCCAGGACAGTGACGCGAGTGGGCGTCTCGTTTTCAATGTTGACCATGTCAGCGTTGTCGAAGGCTCCGAAACGCCGGACGAGTACGGCGTGCGACTCAACAAGCGGCCACAATCCAGCGTCGTGGTGTCGCTGCTGCCGCCGGGGCGCCAGCAAGTAGAGATCGACCCCGTGGAGCTCGTCTTCTCGCCTGTGAACTGGAACACAACGCAGGTCGTCCAGGTCTACGGCGTGGACGACGGGGTGCTCGAGGACAGCCCGCACCACGAGGTGATTGGTCACGGGGTCCGCTCGATGGACACGAGGTTCAACCACCCAGCGGACGCTTTTGTGGTAGGAGTTGCCATCGAAGATGCGGAGGGCGCCGTGGGGATGCGCGGACCCGTCGTGATCCGCCCGACCAAACTGAGACTCCAAGAAGGTGGAGCTGCCGGCACGTACACAGTCAAGCTGGTGGAGACACCAAAACGACGTGTAATCGTTCGCGTCGTCCTCCCGCCCGGCGACGACCTCGTCGCCGAGCCGCAGGAGCTGGTCTTCACGCCCAAAGACTTCAAGAAGCCGCGCTCCGTTCGCATCCGCGCCGTGGACGATCGGGTCCCGGAGGACTTTCTCCAAGCCCTGCAAATCTTGCACAGCGTCGAGTCGACGGACCCGGCCTATGGCGGCGCGATCGCGCCAAGCGTGACAGTTTTCGTCAACGACAGTGCAGTCCAAGGAGTTGCGCCAGAATTTGAGTTGTTCCCGGCGACGCTCGATGCTGTGGAGGGGACCTCGGCGGTTTTCACGGTCCGTCTAAGCAACTCATCTGCGCCGCCCTCTCATCCAGTCACGGTACGTCTCAATGCAACCCGTCGCGCGGTCGTCTTTTCGCCACACGAGATAGTGCTTGGCGTTCTGGACTGGGCAGACCCGGTTCAAGTCTCCATGTTTGTGGAAAGCGACGGTCTCGCACAAGACGGCGCCGAGTCTTTCGAGCAGGTCTTGCTTTCGATCGAGTCAGCCGACTTTGCCTACCACGGGCTGGACGTTGGGCCTCTTCCGTTCCGCGTTGTGGACGCTGACGAGCGAGGCCTGTTGGTCAGCGCTGCGCTCCTCTCTGAAGAGATGGACGAGGCCGACCCCGGTCGGTCTGTGTCCTACTTTGCGTCCCTCGCGGCGCGGCCGGCTGGCGTGGTCACTGTTTCTCTTGAGGTAGCGGACGGGTTTTGCCTGCACGATCGACTCGGGCCTCTGTTCCAACTCGGCCCTTGTAGGGACGACGCCGACTGCACGCAGCGCGACATGGATGCCAATCCGAGGTCTTTTTCGTGCGTCCGCGACACGAGTGCTTTCATCACCGAGCCGCAAAATGGGCGCCCGCTGCGCTTCACGGAGGAGGACTGGGACGTGCCACGGCGAGTATCGCTCCGTCCCTTCACCGACAACCGGCAAGAAGCAGCCAAGCACGCTGTGCGGATCACACACGTCATTTCGAGCAGGGACGATCCTGCCTTTCGAGGCTCGCCCACGTTCGTCCTTGACCCAGTCGACGGCCGCCTTGCTGTCAGCGAGAATGCAGTGGTCGGCTGGATCCGTGACGCCGACGTACCCGCGGTCCTCTTCTCGGCCGCGCTGGTCAACCTGAGCGAAGAGGGCCGTGAGGCCGGGTACTCGGTCTCGCTTGGTTCGCGGCCGTGGGCGCCAGTGACCGTGAGCTTGGTGGCGCACGAGCCACGGATCACGTTTCAGCCACAGCAACTCGCCTTCAGCCCGGACAACTGGGCTGCGCCGCAGCCTGTGCTCGTTCAGCTCGAGGCCGCCTCGGATGGCGCGTTGCGCGCTGGGGCAGACCAGTACTTTGTTTCTGGTGAGCATCGCTGCGCTTCCCTGGACCGCTCCTACGACGGAATCGTCGGGGAGCTCGCGATCTCTGTGACGGAAGATCCGGCCACACGGGTGGTTCTCTCTACACATGAGGTGCGTGTCGCTGAGGGCGGGCAAGCTGTCTCCTTTTCCGTCCGGCTTTCAACTCGGCCGAGTGTCTCGCTTGACCAAGCGGCCGGCGCCGTTGTTTTGACCCCGTTCGTTCTCGACGGTGTCTGCATCGACAGGGAGGACCGCGAGGTTTTAGATGAGGCAGGCGTCGGGCTTTGCATTTCCGACAAGGACTGCAAAGATGGCGCACTTTGCGCTCGAGGAGGCGCCATTGAAGTGTCGCCAGTGCGCCTCGTGTTTTCAGCCTCGAACTGGGCGCTCCCACAAGAGGTTGTTGTGAGCGCGGTCGACGATACTCTGGCTTCGCGCAACGGACTTTCCCGAACCGTGCTGGGCTTCGCCTCAAGAAGTGCGGACCCCCGCTTCGATGACAGCACCCCATTCTGTGCCGCGCGTGATGTGACGGGGCACTGCGAGCGACTTGACGCAAGCCCTGCTGTCCATCGAAACGTCTCGGTCTCCATCATGGATGACGACACGGCTGGGATCGTGATTGGCCCGCAGCGCCTGGTGGTCCGAGAAGGCGGGCCTGACGCGTCGGTCTGGATCAAGCTTGCATCGCAACCTGCAGGAGTTGTGCAAGTCTCTCTTGCGAGTTCAGAGGAGCTTGATATCCAGCCAGCGCGCCTCTTGTTCTCTGCAACCAACTGGAGCGAGTCGGCAGTGGTGAAGGTCAGGGCGGTGGACAACGACGTTGCAGGGCCGACGTTTGGCGCTGGGAAAGAGTCGTCCCTCGTTGCGCGCGCGGACTCGCAGTTCGATGAGGCATTCGACGGGGTTGTGGCAGAGTTGAGGATTATTGTCCAGGACGACGATTTCGCAGGGGTCATTGTGTCTCCACAGCTGATGGTCGTGAACGAGAACAGCGCAACGGAGCCCTACAACGTGAGCCTGTCGTCAAATCCAGGCGGAACGGTCCGCGTTGAGCTTCGCGCCGTTGCGCCTGTCGAGGTGGTTACTCCGCGCTCCGGCTCGATCGTCTTCACGGAGGTGAACTGGAACGTCCCACAAAGGGTCTGGATCCGTGCCTCCGGCGACGGCGAAACGCGGTGCCGGACCGTTGGAGGCGTCGACAGTACCCACAAGGTGATCCAGTGCGACCCAGCCGAGGGCAGTGTTGCACATGTGGCGCAAGGTGGCGCGATTGGCGGGGCATATGCAGACGGTGTGGAAGGCGATTCTCTCATTGTGCAGGTCATGGGCGAGCATGCGAGCGCAAGCGTTTGGCCGCAGACTCTCTCTCTGGTCGAGGGTTCGGTACCTAGCACGGTGTACGTGTTGTTGCACCAGAAGCCCGCCGGCCGCGTTGTGGTTGACCTTGTCGTCAAAGGGGAGGGCGCGAACCGCGTGCAAATCTCCGCGACCCACATTGTCTTCACAGCCGACAACTTTGGGGCCGTGCGGGAGCTCAGCGTGTCGATATTGGACGACGATGTGTACGACGGGCCCCAGCAAGTGCGACTCGAGCTCGTTCCTCGCGCAGGGCAGGTCGACCCGGAGTTTGCTGCAATGGTGATTGAGCCCGTAACCCTGCACTTGGAGGACAACGACCTCGTTGGCCTTCGCGCGGCAAAGTCGAATGGGGCAGAGGTTGTGGAGCTCGAAGAGGACGGAGTTGCGCACACCGACCAGGTTTTTGTTTCTTTGCTAAGCGAACCGCGTGGGACAGTCTCGGTGGCTGTTTCGGCATCCGACCGAGACATATTCACCGCCGAGCCGGCTCGGCTCGTGTTCGATGCGCGGACTTGGTCTCTTCCCCAGCCTGTCACCGTCACCGCGTTGGATGACCTCGTGGCCCAACCCGGCGGGTACAGTGAGGTCGCCTTGACCTTGCGCACCTCGTCAGATGTGGACTTGTCTTACTACGAGCTCGCGGCGAAGCAGGTTCCTGTTAGGGTCCATGACGACGACGCGCCGGGGCTGCTGCTGCGCACAGAAGATGCAAGCCACCCAGCAGGCCGCATCATGCTCGAGGAGGGGTCCAGCACAGAGGCAACTGCGCAAGTCGCAGTCCAGCTACTGTCGCGGCCACGCGGGGACGTTACTGTGAGCTTCGAGACGCTTGGGGGGACGTGCGTTGACCTGGATTCCCGCCTGTCTCTCAACGCTTGCTCTGCCTCCGTGGCTTGCAGCGGTTCGCAGAGGTGCGAATTCGACACTCGGGCGTGGGTCCATCCTCCCAAGCTGGTGTTTTCAAGCCTGAACTGGGACCAGCCTCAGTTCGTCGCGGTCGGCGCCTATGACGACGACGTCGCTGAGGCTGACGTCGTGGAGGCTAAAGTGCACGTGCGCGTCCGCAGCGCGGCCGACGGCGCGTACGATCAAGCGAGTGTCCAATGCCGCCTAAACGATGCCCTCTTGGCCCAGGGCGTGTTCTGGGTGAACATTGTCGACGACGATCTCGCTGGTATTGTCGTGGTGGAGGAGGACGATGGTCACAGCGGAGCTGGGCTTCCTGTCCTCGGCAGCGTTGATGTCGTCGAAGGCATGTGGAGAGACTTCCGGGTAAGGCTGGCCAGCAAGCCTCTGGCGCCTGTCAGCATCGCCATCGAGGAGCGTGGTCTCGGGTTTCTCCGTTTTGACGAAGGCCAAGCCCGCATCGAGGTTAGCTCGGCGGCCTGGAACCGCGACTCTCGCATTCGCATCTGGGCCCCCAAAGACGCGTATGCGTGGGCCGACCGAGCGCGGTTCAGCAGCGTCGACCTCAGAGGCGATTCCAACGACCTCGCTTACGGAGCGTTAAAGCGCAACGTGGCTGTCAGGATATTGGACCGCGACAGCGCGGGAGTCGAGATAGTGCACTTCGATCGCGAGGTGCGCGACGGGAAACCCTTAAAGCGCGGCTCAGTCTGGACGTACGGCGTCCGCCTCAAGAGCAAGCCTTGGGCTAGCTCTAGCAGGCACGCCCAAGCTGCAACTACTATTCGTGTAGTCGCCATGGACGGTTTCTGTCGGAGCAAAGACCCGGCCGGCTCAGGTCTCGGGCCGGACTTTAGTGCGCCGTGTGCAACAGACGCGCAATGCAATCCAGTGAGCGGTTTTTGTGCGCGAATGACGAGCGTCGACGTATTCCCGAGCTACATTGAGTTTCAAGCAGATTCGTGGGACCAGGTGCAGAACGTCACTGTGAGAGTCTTGGACAGTGATGCCGCGGAGCCGCCGCTGCACTCCACCACGATTTCTCACGGAATTCACAGCCCCGATCCGGAATATGCCGCGCTCGAGGCTGTCCGCATCCCTGTCAAGATCTTCGGTGGGCGCGCCGCGGGCATAGTGCTGTCGCGAACAAGCTTGACCGTAAGGGAGGGGGGCGATGGGGAAGTGTACACCGTTCGCCTCGCATCTCGACCTTGGGCGCCTGTGACGGTGCTTGTTGGTGGCAGTACAGAGGTAGCCACATCAGTTGCTCGAGTCGTCGTTCAAGCCGAAGACTGGAACAAGGAGCACGTGGTGGTAGTCTCTGCCGTGGACGACCTCCTCATCGAACTCCCAGACCCGCACAGGACGCGCATCTCGCACCAGGCTGTCTCGCAAGACCCCGCGTATGATGGTCTTCAGGGACGAGCTCTCCTCGTCAACGTATTCGACAACGACCAGGACCCTGATAGTGCGGTCGGCCTCATCACAGCTTTGCATGACGTTGAGGGCACCTCGCCGCTGTCCGAGCGCGACCTCGTTTTGAAAGAGTCTGTGGCGGACAACGGGACTTACTTCATCTCTCTCACGCGCGAGCCGCGTGCTCGTGTTGACATCGACGTGCGTCCATTCACAGGCCATTGCATCATCGGGAATCGCGACGAGCATGAGCTGTACTGCTCAACTTCCAGCGACTGCCGGGCTTACTGCGCGGACGAATCCTGTTTGCGCAGCGCTCGTTGTGAAGGAGGCACCAAGGTGTCTGCGACGAGCAAGCCGACGCTTACGTTTGCGCCGTCCGACTGGCAGGTGCCCCAGCCCGTGGTCCTCGTCGCGCTCAAGGACAGCAGGGCAGAGCCCGCTAGGCACCGGACAAAGATTGTTCATGTCGCCCGCAGCGTAGACGAGGACTTTGACGGTGTGCAGCTCGCAACGTTTGTTGACATCATTGACGAGGACTTTGCCTCAGTGCTGGTGTCGCCCGCTCACGTCGTTCTTGAGGAGGGGGGGGCAAAGGTGTCATACGAGGTTGGACTCACTGCGAGACCAGTCACGGCGATCCGTCTGCAGATCAGCGCCTCGCCAGGGCTGGATGTCTCGATCCCGGCAAGTGCCGCTGCATGCGACCCGCTTGGGTGCACCATTCTGGTCGAGCCCGCGAGCTGGAACTCTACCATAACCGTGGAGCTTTCTGTCCCGGACGACGACTACGCTGACGGCGACCCTGCGAACGGGAACGCGAGAGCAGGCAAGGTGGTCCACCTCGTCCTCGGTGAGGACCCAGTGTTTCGCTCAGCGGCCAAGAAGTTGACCGTGGACATTATCGACAACGACGCTGGCGGCGTCGCGCTCTCCGTCGCCGAGCTAGCCATGGACGAGGCGGCGGTGAGGGCAGGCCGGTCATGCACGAGTACACTGTGCAGCTTTTGGCTCGCCCACGCTCGGCCTTTTGCAGCGCTTCGGGGCTGCCTTGCACGAGCGATTCGGACTGCTTGCGGCCTCTTGAACGACCGCGGCCCCAAGTGGAGCTCGAGGCGACTGCGTCCCCTGTGGCGCGATGTGTCAGCGGCGTGGGCGAGTTTTCGATCGACTTGACCGCGGCCCCCGGCCACTGTCTCGTTGGTGCCAGCTCCGTCCCTAATTTCGAAGCGGCGTGCTCGGGCGACGCGGACTGCGGGCCAGGCAGCCGCTGCGAGCGCGCCTCAAAGCTGCACTTGTGGAGCAACGAGCGCAACCCTGTCCCCACCCAAGAGCTGCGCCTCGAATTTGGGTCCACGAACTGGAGCAAACCGACCGTGATCCGGGCTTCGGCTTTCCAGGACCATCTGCAAGAGCCCGCGCATCACACTGGGACTATCCTACACACCGTCCGCAGCAGCGATCCTGCATGGTCGGCGACACGCCACGGACGCGCAGTGCTGCGGTGCACAATCCGAGACGCGGACACGGCCGGCGTCGACGCGGTGAGGTTTCCGCTCCCCAGGGACTCCCAGGAGTCGCTCGAAATGACGACCCCGATTTCCCTCGTAGAGGGCGCGACGGCGACCTACGCCGTGGTGCTGCGGTCGCGCCCAACTGGCCGCGTGCGTGTTGTAGTCCAACCAACGGCAAGGGTCAACCTGTTGGTGGAGGGGCGGCGCCGCGGCCCCGGCGAGTCGCTCGCGCTTGGGTTCGATCCACGCGACTGGGACAAACCGCAGCCGGTGACCGTTTTTGCAGTCAGCGATGTCGTTCGTGGCGAGTCGCGAGAGTGGATTATGCATCAAGTTGTTGCAAGCGACCTCCAGTACGCCGCGCTGTCGCCAGACGGCCTCGGCGTCGAGGTCGTCGTCAGCGACCGTGAGCGTGCGGCGCTGGTCGTGTCCGCCTCGCGAGTAGTTGTCGAGGAGGGCGGCTTCGGTGCTGCGTTCACGGTTCGGCTCGGATCAAAGCCGGACTTGCCTGCGCAGCCCGCGTCGGGCTGGAGCGCCAAATCCGCGCCGGGTGACGGAGTAGTTACTGTCTCAATCCACATTCCCAGCGGGCACTGCGCCGCGATGGGCCCCGGCCCGCAGACACCGGCGTTTGAGAACGCGTGCTCGGCAACGAGCGACTGCGCCTCGGGCTCTGAATGTCACTTGCACACGAAGGCTCGCCCGGGAACCTCACAGCTCGTATTCACTGGTGACAATTGGCACACCCCCCAACTCGTGTCAGTGGCGGCCTTTGACGATGACGTGGTTGAGCCAGCGGAGGACGAGTCCGCAAGCGTCGTGCTGACTGCTCGGGGCGGGGGCTACGATTCAGTCACGGAGCAAGTGGCCCTCCGCATCCTCGACAACGATCGAGCGGGCGTGCGGTTCGCAGTTCCAGGCCAAGTGGTGGCTGGGTCGCCTTTTAAGGTTCGAGTCCAGCTGACCTCTCGCCCCTGGGCGACGGTCGATGTCGATCTTTCGGTGAGCGACTCTGCCGTAGCAACCATCGTGCCCTCTACGCTGCGATTTGAGCCACATGGTTGGAGCACAGACCAGAGCGTCGTTGTAGCCGCTCTGAGCCCCCAGCAGTTTGCGTTGAGAGCCGCAACGAGGTCAGTGGACCAAGCTTATGGGAGACACCTCCCGGCTGCCAGCCAGCTGCTCAACGCCGTTAGCGCGACAAGCAATGGCGGCGTACAGGTCGAGTTCAGCCAGCCCACGATTGTGCTGCAAGAAGGCGCGCAAGTCGGAGAAACCTACCACGCAAGCCTCCTCCTCGGTACACCCCTTGGGGCGGGTGCCTCCGTGGCGGTCTCGCTGTCCTTCGATGCGACAAGGCTCAGCGTGCACCCGAGCAGCTTTGAGTTTACCGCTGCCAATGCGGCTGACCGAGTGCCAATTACGGTCTTCGCGCACGACGACCTTGCCAAGACGGGCCTGCAAGAGCTCGTCGTGCGGCACCATGTTCGCTTCCGCGATGCAGAGGATGGCGCGCACCGAACTGTAGCTCGACGCGACCTCGCCGTCGCCGTGATGGACAACGATGGCGGCGATGTACTCGTCGCACCGCACATTGTGCAGCTCTCGGCAAGCGCTCAGGCTGCAAACTACAGTCTGCTCTTGGCGCGAAGCGGGCTCGCGCCATCTACTTTTCCGATCCGTGTTGTGCCCAGTTGGGCGACTGGAGTGTGCGCGGGCCTCCCGGGTGGCCAATGCGAGATCTCTTCGCCAGGTTGCAAGTGCGTGCAGCTCAGCGACAACCCGATCTCGATCGAACCCCCGTTTGCGATTGTATCAGCGGACAACCGCTCGGAGCCGGTCACATTCACGGTCAAGGTCCGCGGATCGGCATACGGTGGTGCGGTTTGGGGCGGGGCTGGCTCGATACAAATAGCACATCGCTTCCAGGTTGGCGGCGGTGAGTCGCCCGACGGAATGGTCGCGCCGCCTCTGACGGTTCGCTTCGACGCAACAGCAAACGCGGTGCGCGAGTCTGGCGTTTCGCTCGATGGGGGCCTGGCCGTCCTGCGCATGCCGGGCTGTGGAAAGGGCGCAGCGATGGCCACGCGCGTTGCGCTGACGTCCAAGCCCCTCGGTCCCGTCATTGTGCACCTGGCCCAAGGCCCTCGCGGAGGTCTCGATGAAAGCCTCGAACTTCGCACGGACGATCGGCACAAATTCCGGTGCGCAGTCGCGGTCCGCTCGCTAACCTTTGCCTCGGCGAGGGTCTTCGGTGTTGATCGTAGCATTCATGGAACCGCAGCAAATCGCCCTCGATATGCGGTGGTATTGAGCGCTGCTGGGGGGACCGAATCAAGGCCACGTCGCGTCAGGATTACCACCTTCCACACGAACGCGCTGTTTGAACTCGCTGAGTGTATGCCAGGCGATGTCGAATGTGCCGCTGGGGGCGAGCCCTTGGCTGCCCCCAAGAATGCTGCGGGCGGAAGGATCGCATTTTTTCGATCAGCCCTCGACGCGCTGATGTTTGCTGATTTTGGCATCGAGACCTGCCCTGTTCCGCGCGAGCTTCGACCTGACCCGGTTTTGGAAATGAACACCACCGCGCTGCGCTTCGAGCCAGAGTCTTGGGCAGTTCCACAAGCTGTCGAGATCTTTCTGAAGTGTGCGGAGGGGCTTGTGGGTCGCACCGCGAGTTTGGAGCTTCGCGCGGACGCCCAGACGGGGCCGGATGGCCTTGGGCCGGACCCGGGCTACGTTGGTGCGGTGTCCGTTGTCTCGGTGCAAAGGAGTGACGTAGACAAGCGCATTGTTATCGAGGGCGGCCCCTTTGTCGTCTCGGAGGAAGACCAGGCGGGCATGACGTACTCAGTTGCGCTCACGAGCGCGCCCAAGCCGTACGCTTCAGACTTGACGGCAGCGGCGCTGGTGACAGTACGCCTGTTCGCTTCCTCAGGGATTTGCTCTCGGACAGGAGAGCTGTGCAGCCCGGGCTTGAGCCTCGAATGCGAATGCGATTTGAGCAGCGGGATCGTTGTGGAACCGTCCGTGTTGCACTTTAGCGCAAACGACTGGTCTCGCGCGCAGAACGTGACAGTGCGAGCAATTGACGACAGGATCGATGAAAGTGCGGTTCTCGGGGCGCACGCAGGGGCGTTTGTCAAGCACATCGTGGAGAGTCTTGACCCGGCTTACCACGGCTTTGTCGAAGAAGTCGTCGTGAGCGTCCTTGACGACGACTTTGCTGGGGTCCACTTTGACCAGAGCGCTGTCTTCCTCACGGAGGGGGGCGCGCCAACGCACCTCCACGTCTCGCTGCAATCGGCGCCGCTCTTCCCGGTGCGCATCCACTTGTCGGCGGGGGACAAAGTGAGCACAGTGTATCCAAGTGGGACCACGGACAGTGGGGTGGAGTTTTCCGCTGCGGATTGGGACATTGCCAAACCAGTGACGCTTTTGCCGTTCAGCTCCGGCCAAGATCTGGCGAAGCCGCGTTCGGAGCAGCTCCTCGTTTCAATGGAGTCGCGCGACCCGCTGTACGACAGCGTTTCGTCGCGCTGGAGCACATCGAGGGACCAGCTCGGCACGAGCACTCAGGTCGAGCTTTTCGTGATGAATCGCGAGTGGGCGGGAGTAGCGCTTGACCGTCCCTCAGTTGAGGTTGGTCTGGCGGACGCCGTGGTGATGGTCCGCCTCACTTCGCGTCCAGCCGGACCTGTTGTGATCGAGCCTTTGGTCCCTGTTGTGGACCTTGAAGAGGCGCGCTTCGAGCGGTGCAGCGGCGCACTCGTCGCGCACAAGTTAACCGGCCCACTAGTCAGTGTGAGCCCCGAGCGGGTTGAGGTAGCTGCGGCTGACTGGGACCGGGCCGTGGAGTTTCGCGTCTCGGCCACTCAGCTCGACGTGTGGCGCGAGAGCGACGCCACCGCAGTGTCCTTCACAGTATCAAGCGCACAGGACGCCAACTACGACGGCCCGATTCTTCGCAAGTTTACCTGCGAGCAGTCTCTCTGGTCATCGCACCATCCTGAGGCTGTTGCGGTCATGCAGGCCGGTCGCGAAAGTGTCCCTCTCGGCGCAAAGCTCGCCTGTTTGGCACATAGCACCACGGCCTGTTGCCCTGGCGTCACGGTGCCCACGCTCGAGGTCCTCGTCAAGCATCAAGCGCGGGCCCCTCCGCCTGCGCTCGTGTCCGCTAACTTGACTAGCACAGGGCGCCACCTCGTGGTAACCTTCGACAGACCCACCTTTCCCGGTAGGTCAGCGATCGAAGGCAACGGGTCGGCTGGGGGGCGCCAGCCTCACTTCAACGCTTCTTGCAGCATGTGGTTTGCCGGGGCGACCATGGCGTACGCGCCCTGTGCGGCAGATCCAAGTTCCAGAACGGCCGGGGTGCACCCCGCGTCGAGTGCCGAAGCCGGCGCGACGGACATGACTGGCGTGGAGGCCGCGCTTGGACCGGACGCAGCCTGCTGGTGGCTAGACGAAAGTCGTCTAGTGGTGGCTTTGGGCCGCGACGCCTCGCTGCGAGCAAACATGTTCATCCATGTCGCGGATGGCGCTGTGCGCGAGTTTGAACGGTCGGAAAAAGCAGCGGAGGGCGCGGTTGCCGTAACAGGCCATTGGAGTGCAGCGGACGACAATATCGCCTTCCCTGCGGGTCTCCCCGTCCCTGTTGCTGCTGGACTCGTTTCTGCCTGCAGGTTGGACGAGGCGACGAGCTCATGCATCGTTGGGAGTGGAGGTGGGGTGAGCGGCAAAGGTCTAACTTCGCGGTTCGAGCTCGCCATGGCGTATTGGGGCCCCGCTCGCGGCGTCGAGGCTAGTCGGCTCCAGTACACATTCGGGCTCGCGAGCCCGTCCGACGCCGAGAGCCTCAGAAGCGATTGTACTGGTTCTAGTTTGCGCCCGCTTGGCAACGGCATCGTGGCTGGCGAGACTGCCTCGCTGGTTGCCGTGCTGCCACCTGGAGCGTTCCTGATCGTAGGATTTGCAATGGACGAGCACGGCGCCGTGGCGTGCGGAACCGTGCCGGTGACGACAGCCGCAGTAGAGCTTGGCGGGCGCGACTCGCTTGCCTTTGTGACCGAGGAGCTTGGTCCGGCGATTCAAGGCGCGCTAGGAAGCGGCAAGGTGTCGCGCGCGGTCCAGCTGTTTAGCGTTGCAGCAGAGCTCACTGCTGCGCGTGGGCTCAGCGCAGGCAGCTGCGCCTCCGACGCCGACTGCCTTGGCGATGGCGTTTGCGCCCACGAGGCGGTGCTAGGCGACGGCTCAAGGGCTGCCTCATTTTGCAGCTGCGCAGCCGGCTTTGCAGGTGCACGGTGCGACGTTGCCATCGGACCCGCTGACGTCTCCTTCCTTGAAGGTCTCCTAGGGGAAGTTGGTCGCGCAGCGGCCAGGCCAGAGGTCAGCGGGGAGGCGATTGTTGGCGCTCTCGCTGCCGTCTTGGACGCCCACCGACATGCTCTTTCCGACTCTGCGGCTCAAGAGGCTCTCCGCCTTGCGCATGTTGGGATGGCGCGCTCAGGCGCACCGCGCTCGCCGATTGCGCGGAGCGCGGTTAGGCGCGTGTTGGACATTGTACTTGGGTGGATCCACACCCGGTCGCCGCACTCCTCGATGCAAGGTGGCGACGGCTTGGCGCGACGCTCTGCGTGTGGGTCTCACGGCCTCCTTGATGCTGTCCTCTCGTTTGCAGTGCCGTTGGCACGCGACGCGTTCCGAGGCGAAGCAGGCAGGAACGGCGCCCTTGCGGCGACCGTTGCGTTTTTGACGGAGGCTCCCGGCTCGCTCTGGTTCGCTGGCGGGATCAAAGGGGCGCATTTCGGGCGCGCAAGCGAGGGGCAGGTGTCGATTTTGGCCTTCGCGCAGGACGTCGCAGACTGCGCTTCTGTTGGCCCCATGTTGGTTGTGCAGAATGTCCGATCGCTTGTGCTCGAATCGGTCGCAGTACTGGGCGGCGCTGGCCAGGTAGCAGCCCCTCTCGAGTGCATTGCGCGTCTCGCAACTCGGCCCGCGGACGAGCTGGGACTTTGTGCGCCAGTCGAGAGCGAAACCGGGGTCTGCGCTTGCACGCTGGACGACGCAGCAGCAAACTACATCATCTCTATCCGGCCACGCCGCACCCGCGGCCTGGTTGTAGGCGAACCCGCGTCTAGGGAGATGGACGTGTTTTCTGGCAGCCGCGCCGTATTTCGCGTCGAGGGGCTGCGCTCTCCTCCAATGGCCGAGAGCGTCACGCTCAAGCTCTCCGTTACAGACACTTCAGCGCCGCTTGGAGTTGGCCTCGACAGCAATGCCGACAGTGCCGAGGTGTCCAGGTGCGCGTCCTGGCGGTCCGGCGAGCTTGGGCCACTCTGCGAGGAGCGCTGGCGGGACTGTGGGCCCGACGAGCTCTGCGTCCGCGTTCCCGCGGCGCGCGAGCTCGTGCGGCTCGAGCCAGACGAGCTGGTCTTTTCCCGCAACGACTGGGACAAGCCGCGGACGGTTTCCGTGATTGTGTCGCAGGCCATGGACAGCGTTGGGCCGAGCGGGGCCCCTCATGACGCCTTTGTCCGGTTCGAGTTCCTTGGAGCTGACGCCTTGCTGGCAGCGTCCGCCCGAGAGGAAAGCCCTATCCACCTGCACGTTCACAGCGACTTGGCGGCTGGTATCCAAGTCGAGCCAAGCGAGCTGGAGCTCGAGGAAGGCGACCCAACGCAGCACCGACTAGTGGTCAAGCTGAGCAGCAAGCCACGCGGGGTAGTGGGCGTCAAGATGGACTTTGACTCGACGCTGGTGGAGGTGACACCTTCCCACTTCCAGGTTGATGAAACGACGTGGGCGTTTGGGTTTGTCGTGAATGTGCGCGCTTTGGACGACACGGTTGTTCGCGCTGCGCGCCATCAAACGCTTGTCGCTGCGCGCCTCGACGCGGTCCCGGACGGCGACCCGTTCTATCGCGCTGCAGCCAGGACGCAGGCGTTTGGCTTGGCTTCTGTCGCCGTCTCGATTAAGGACAACGAGGCCTCGCGCGTGGAGCTCTCGCATTCCAAGGTCACTGTGGTGGAAGGCGGCAAGCTGCAGCCTGTTAGCGTCTCGCTGAGTGCGCCTCCGTCCCGGGGTGTCGTAATTGTTCAGTTCGAAGGGCTGGGGGGCTTTTGCGTGCACAACGTTCTCGGGAGTGGCCTGGACCCAAGACCCTGCGCAGCGTCTGCTGACTGCCCTGCGGAGTTTCCGACGTGCATGCTCGGCACGGGCAGTGTGGTTGCCCTGGAGAGCGCGGCAGCAGTGCCAGGTACAACTGGGAGCGCTCTCGTTGCGGCCGGAGGGGTCGAGTTTGTCCAGTTTTCGGCCAGCGACTCTGACGCACAACAAGTTGTGTTTGTGGGAGCGTATCTTGATCAGGTCGTCGAGGGGATGCAGTCGAGCGCAGTCCGCGTCACCGCGATGAGCGTCGGCGATCTCAACGGGGTCGAGCCCGACCGCTTTACCCCGCGCGAGGTGAGCGTTGGCATAGTGGACTCTGGCGAGCCGACGGCTGGCATCCAAACGCTCGCGAGCTCCGGGAGAAGCGCTGGTGTGGTGAATCTGCTGGCAACCGAGGGGGGCAAGCCGGCAATCTATGGGTTGCGCTTGCGGAGCCAGCCGCGCGGCCGCGTTGAGGTCCACGTGACGTTTGGGGGCGACGCCCAGGTCGCATCCATACTTGAAGTCGTCGGCTCTGGGCGCTTCGTCTTCACCTCGTCGAACTGGGACCAAATTCAGCTCGTTCATGTGGAAGCGCGCAACGTGGACAACGTCTACACGCCAAATCGCAAGCTGGCCACGGCGCGCGTCGAGCACCACGTGACGTCGATGTCCGACGTGGCGTACGACGGTTTGGAGGGCAATGCCACCTTGGCGAGTCCTGTTCTTATCCAGGTCGTGGATGACGATGTTCCCGCTTTGCAGGTTGACGCTGCGCAACTCGAGATGATCGAAGGCGAGTCGGTTTCGTATCGCGTTCGGCTATCCTCGGCGCCGCGCTCGGACGTTCGCGTTGCGATCCGCGTCCCGAACGGGCGATGTGTGGTCGGAAACTACAAGGTGCTGGAAGGGCGATTCTGCGACAACGATGTGGACTGTGATCGTTCGCGTGACGCTGAGGGGAGCGATTACTACGAGGGCTTTGACGAGGCTGATGGCCTTGCGTCAGATGACGACGTGTACGACGGGGCTCCTGGGTCCCTGACGCGGTATTGCTTGCGAATGAGCAACGTCGTGGTGGAGCCGCGAGCGCTGGTTTTCAAGAAGAAGACATGGAGCAAGTGGCAAACTGTTACTGTTCGTGCCTTATTTGACGATGTCGCGGACGGGAGCTCGTGGAACCGGACAATCGAACATCGTTCGACGAGCTCGTCAGAGCCCTTTGACGGGCTCAGCCGCGCCTTGTTGTACAGCGTCGTGGATAGCGACAGGCCTGGTCTTGTCGTTGGCGGCCCCGAGGTCGCGCTTCGGTCTGCGGCTGAGGGCGAGGAGTACGTTGGCAGGCTTGACATCCTTGAGGGTTCGATCGGAACCTACACGCTCAGGCTCTCATCAAGGCCCCTTGCCACCGTCAATGTGTCTATCACAATGCCGGACGGCGTCGCTGAGGGCGCTGTGGAGCTGCGGCCGCGATGGCTAGAGTTTACCGCCGCTGACTGGGACCAAGAACGCATCGTCCAGGTCATCCCTGTAGACGACGATATGTACTGGCCGAAGGGCTTGAGCGCGCACTCGTCGGCGCCAGGGTCGCTCGTCTTGCGCCATTTGATCGACACCAGGGACATCAAGTACCGTGACCTGGGCTCTGTCGACTTGTTCGTGCAAGTTGCGGAGGACGAAAGCCCGCTTGTGGTGCTCGAGGCGGTGGGCGGCGGCTCCATCGCCGAGCTCGCCCTGAAGGAGGGAAGTGAGACAGCGGCTACATATGCGGTGCGACTCGCGTTTGACCCGAGCGCCGTTGGCCATGGTGGGCCAGTCACCATCGAGGCCCAGGCTACCTCTGGGTACTGTGCGCAAACTGTCTCGGGCGAATCTGGCGTGGGCGTGCCGGTCTTGGATTCGTTTTGCTCAGAAGACAGTGAGTGCGGAAGGATGCAGTTCTGTGTGCTCGAAACCAAGCTCTGGGCCCACCCCAACGTTCTCGCTTTTGATGCAAGCAACTGGCAAGACGCACAACTCGTTGAGGTGTTTGCCTACGACGATGCCCGGGCAGAGGGGGACCATTTTGGCTGGATCAAGCACCGGATTTTCCAAGGAGGCCTTGAGCTTGGGTACGTGCCCGGCGTCAAAGTCGCCATCGAAGACGACGACTTTGCTGGGGTGCAGCTCGACCAAGACTCTGTGGAAGTGTTCGAAAGCAGCGACGCAGCCTTGGGTACCGTAGCCACATATCGGGTCCGCCTCAGTTCTCAGCCGTTTGCGCCAGTGACTGTGACGATGCGCCAACTGTCGAGCGGCCGTGCCATCTCAGAAGCGCTTGGGTCTGACCTTGTCGTTTTTGAGCCCGAGTCTCTCGACGTCGCAGCCTCAAGTTGGGATGAGTGGCAGACGGTGAGCATTCGTGCCGTGTCAGACCAGGTGGCGTCAGGCAACCCGGTGCATCTCATCGGCAGCCACACCACCACTTCGTTGGACCCTGGATACAACACGGTGGATGCCGCGCTTCTCAAGGTGACAAGGTATGACGATGACCGAGCCGCCGTCGTTGTATCTCCTGGAGGGATCGTTCTCGAAGAGGGGGCTCCAGTGGGCCCAGAGGGCCAGATCGAGGTCCGTCTAGGCTCGCGGCCTCTCGGAACCGTTGTGCTCAACATTCGCGCGGCGTCAGGGTACTGTACTCTGGTGTCACCCGAAGTTGGGGAAATGGACTTTTCGTTGCCCTGTTCGAGTGACGGAGACTGCGGAGGGCAGCATGGTTTGACGTGTGAGCGTGGCCTCGGCGTTCGAATCGACACCCCCCGCATGGTATTCACTAGCCTCGACTGGGACCAGCCCAAGGTGATCACTGTTGGCGCAATCGACGACTATGCCGTGGAGCCAACCACGCACATGTCGTGGGTCGAGGTCAGGGTCGACGGGTTGGCGAGCGACCGCGAGTACGCTGAGCTGCCTCCCGCTGATGGTGTGGTCAGAGTTCCTGCCTCGATCGCGGATGACGACGAGGCCGGGCTGGCGATCTTGAGCAACCAAGCGGTTGTCAGGGATACGCTGTCGCCGGTGTTTGCCTTCAAGCTTCGCTCGCGCCCGTTCGCGCCAGTGGTTGTGATGGTGCGAGCGCAAGACCCGCTCGTGGTCGAACAGAACCGAATCGTTGTCGAGCCTGGCGACTGGGATGAGGCCTGGTGGGTCGAGGCCATGGTCGGCGTTCCGTTTGGCGCTGGCCACGACGCGGCCGCGCAGCACGAGCTCGTGCTCTCTCTTTCCTCGGCAGATGCGGCGTACAGCATGCTCGAGCCAGTGCGCGTTCGCGTGCAAGTTTCTCAGGAGCGAACCCCGCGACTCGTTTTTGATGCGGCCAATCTGACTTTGGCGGAAGGTGACACGAGCGAGAACGCGTATGCTGTGGCGCTGAACGCGCCGCCGTCGAGCCCCGTTGTTGTTGAGGTCCTGGCGCCCCGCGGGACGTGTCTCCAAGGCCCTTTCCGCGAGCCGAGGTTTGGGACGTCGTGCGACGAGGAAGCGAACGGGCTTGGTTGCGATGGGTGCCTGGAGGAGACCGCGGTGCGCGCTAGCCCGAGCCGACTTGTCTTTTCCCAGGAGAACTGGAGTGTCGCGCAGAAGGTGGTGCTGGTCAAGACGGACAACGCTATTGACGAGCGGGGAAACCCTGAGAGCCCGAAGTGGCGCTTCGCCACGGTGAGGCACCGCGTGTCGAGCGCTGACGAGGATTACGCGGCGCTCCCTGAAGCGGTGATCCGCGCTCTCGTCGGCGACGACGACGCCGCTGGTGTCTCGCTCGAGTACGTGGACCCGACGACGATGACCAGTTCTGCTGTGCTTGTGTACGTTGGGCACGGCGCCGAGGCCGAGGACGCTGTGGACGGCTCGATGCGGCTCGTCGAGGGCTCTCCGATGCGAGTAGCGATTCGCCTTTTGTCGCGCCCGTGGGCGCCAGTGAGCGTTGTGATCAGCTGGACTGGGCCTGGGCCTAGCCAGGCTCCCGCGGCCTGGACGCTCGTGTTTGAGCCGGAGACCTGGTCGGTGGCGCAGACAGTCGAGCTGACCGCGGCGGACAATGATGATGTCTTGGACGGGGATGATAGCAAGATTGCTGAGGTCCGCGTCACTTTTGGGTCGATGGATGGGCTGTACGGCGGCAGCTCGTCGCGATCCATCGAGGCACGCGTCCTGGACAACGAGTGCCGAGTGGGCGAATGGGGTCCTTGGTCGCTCTGCGATAGGGCGTGCGGGCCCGGCGTGGAGCGGCGGTCTCGGGCGGTGTGGTTTGAGTATCCTGGGGCGGAGGGGAGCTGCCCATTTGAGACGAGTCTGACGCGCGCCTGCAACCTGGGCCCGTGCGCCGCACAATCGGAAGAGAACTCGGACATATTGGAGGCTGTGCTTGTGATCCGCACCAAGTCGTTGGTGCTGGGGAAATCGGAGGACTTTGTGAGCGCAGTCAGGGCGGTGAGCAGCAATGCGTCGAATGCGCTTGCGAACGACCTTTCCAGCGCGCTGGGCTTGTCGGACAAGCAAGTGGAAGTCGTCAGCCTCGCGCCGGCAGCAAACATGGCTGATATCTCAGCGACGGTGCTCTTCTTCCGCACTGGGGTACCCGGAGCTGCGCTGTCGCTCGTGGAGATCGAGAACCGACTGCGGGTCGCGCTAAGCGACCCAACGAGCGCGCTCCGCAGCGGCGAGGTTTCGCGCTACTTGTCCACGAGCGCGGGGGACTCGCGGTTTCGCAAGCTGGTCGCAAGCCAGTTTGCAGTTTACTGCACGCGGAGTGGCGAAGCGGGCGCCGCGACGGCGATGCAGTCCATCTGCGCCGTGTGCGGTCAAGGCGGGGCCGAGCCGCAGCACCACTGCTGCATAACGGGCCTCGACAACGCGGCGTCAAGCAGCGGGTCGCCGTGCGTTTTGGGAGTGAACAACGTGTCAATGAGCTACTGCCGCGCAGGCGAGGCCCCAGCGGCGGCTTGCTCGAGCCACGCGAGCGGAGGCTGGGTTTTTGTGGCTGTTCTGAGTTCGCTCGCAATGGTCGTGGTGGTTGCCGCACTCGCAGTCTTTGTGAAACTGCGGCCCGACCACGGCGACGACCAGGGCTCCGCGTCCGGCGCGAGCGCCAAGGGGAAGGGCGACCCGTGGCTTTGCAAGAAGCGGCGCAGGGCCAAAGGCAAGAAGCGCACGCCCTCCGCGACGCCCGGGGCGCCGCCCTCGCCCGGTTTGACGCGGCCAGGGCGCAACAACACGCAGACCATGTCCGGGTCTGTTTCCACTGACCTACCGAGCGATGTGCCGGACAACCAGCGAAACGCCGCGGTGAACTCGGGCGGCGTCTCAAGTGCAGCAGCGCTCGGCTTTGCTGCAAACGTTCTGGCCGTGGCTGCGCCAGGAGCTTCTGGCCATGCGTCTGGCTCTGGCGCGGCCGAGGGCCTCTCGGGGGACAAGGGCGACTTGGCGAGCAGCGGCGACGCGGGGCCGCTCGTCTCTGGCGGCGGCGGACGTGGCGGGCGGGAGAACAGTGACGAAGTGGAGATTCTTCAACTCTCGTTCGCAGCCCTATTCGTCGGCCCAGAGCCCTTGGAGGAGTGCCTGTACCCCTCGGTCCGAGTGGTGGTTTACTACGACTACGACGACTCGTACTATTCGGGGCGCATCTTGCGGCGCAATGTGCACGACGATTCGTACGAGGTCCTCTTCGATGACGGGGACGAGGACGACGCCGTTGAGCGTTCGTGCATTCGATTATACCCGGCGCAGAGCACTCTGGTGGAGGAGGACGAGGCAGGGTCTGCGGCTGACGGCGCGAAGGGTTCCATGGCTGGCGGACCGCCTGCCGATGCGCACTCTGGCGAAGAGAAGCGTTCCCACCACTTTGATTTTGCCACCGAGGCCACCTCCGAGAACTTGTGGGAGTATGAGGTCAAGCTGAACAAGCGGCTCGGTCTTGGTCTCGAGCTCGGATGGACGGACTCGGGCCGCGTTGTCGTGACTGGGTTCACCCCGGTCTACAGCGAGCACGACGGGGAGGCCCGCATCGGCGAGGCTGAGCGCTGCGGTGAGGTGCAGATTCACGATGAGCTCATCCGCGTAAACGGGCGGAGGTTTGGTTCATTGGAGGACGTGTTTGTGGAGCTCGAGCGCAGCGGGGACGAGGCTGCCTTGCGCTTTGCGACCTCGCGGCCCAAGACGCGAGTCAACGTCGGGGAGATCGTTGAAGTATTGGACGAGTCGTCGGACCGGTGGGTCCTGGGCCGGCTGCAGAGCAGCGACGAGTCTTCTGGCACATTTGACGTTGTGTTTGACGACGGTAGCACCGAGCACGGCGTGCTGCCGTCGCGCGTGCGTCCGTTTCTGCCGATCGGGACCCGCGTCCTGGTTCAGTATGGCGGCGTCGGTGCCGCGTTCCAAGGTTGGGTGTGCGGCATCTGCGGCGACGGCGACTACATCGTGGGCTTTAGCGACGGGGCTGAGGAGCGCGTTCCGCGAAACTGGATCCTCATGGACCGCGCCGGCAAGTCGCCAGAGGAGCTCGAGCTCGTTTCGGCCCGCGACGACACTTCCATGATCAGCTTTCTGCTCCAAAGCGCG
>BLSG01000203.1:15377-29592 GCA_012862495.1 Thraustochytrium aureum | reverse complement strand
TTACAAAGTCTTGCTCAACAAACTCAACGCCCGTGAGATCCTCCACATACTGGACCGTGTCGACGTCTCCGCTGAACGGCACGAAGCAGGTCTCTACGATCTTAATGGCCTTCACGCTCTCGACGTCGGAGGCGCGCAGCTGGTTCTTGCCCTGCTTGAATTTCCTGATTGCATTCGCAATACCCTCGCATACGGTTGCGTTGCCGACGACACTGGCAATGTAGGCGTTCTCAATCGCCAGTCCCGCAGTGACGAGGCTGCGCCGGGTGATGGCGGCTTGGTCGTCAGTCTGGTCAACCATGGCGCTGGCTGGGGCGGCTGAGAGAATAGCGCCAAGGGCGAGCGCGATGCGTGCGGAGACCTTCATCGCGACGAGTACCTTGTTGGGTTTGCCTTGAAGTGCTTGGCTTGTTGTTGCTGCTGCTGCTGCTGCTGCTGCTGTTGCTGCTGCTGTTCTGGTGAACTGGTGTTTGGGGTTTGCTTCAAGTTGAGCTGCGGCCTGCCTGGCCCGAAATCGGCTGAGGTACTATCCGTAGACAACATGGTGGTCCACGTTCTCACCCAAGGGTCGACATGGGAAACTGGCCCATAGGTTAGTCGTATCCATCAAAGCACGGTGCAGCCAAGATAGCGAGATAAAGGGGGCCAATGAATCCCGACAAGCCCATAGCGAGCACCTCTCCGCGCCGAAGCGAGCAAGTTTGTCACGCATCAGCGCGGCCAAGGACCGCACTACAACTTTGCCAATCCCTGACCAACACGATACCCACGAGAGCCAAGCGATCCGATCGCGGACTTTATACTAAAATGAGGCCCCCTGGCGCTGCTGACCCCCCGTCCGACGCCGTCTGCCCCCACCCGACACGCCAGGCAAGCAAGGCACCGCAACTCCACACCCATCCTCGATTCCCCATCCATGGAGTCCGTTCCATCGTCCTGCCGAAACCGAAGTGATGCGTCCACGCCACGTGCAAAACCAGCTCAGCCGGCGTGGTAACGCTTCTCTTCCAGCCAGCCATCGCCGACCTGACTGACGCATCCACCGCTCCAGGGCCACCGCCGCGGCGGAGCCCCACGCCACAAACGCATCCACGAACTCCCCAAATCAGCCGACCTCGCACATTCCCTGCACCATCCGACCGACCAACCCACCAACCCTCGCACATTTCTCGCCCAAAAATCGTTTCGCACCGCCCCGAGCCAGTACACGACCTCGCGTATAGACTAAACATAAACATCGCAATACGCTAGGTCCTGTGCCAGTACGCGCCCCTGCGGCCACAGATCCGTTGGCCTCCTGGGGACACTTTGTGTTCGTTTGTTCCCCATAGAGCCGTTTAAAAAGTGCGAGGATGGACCGCCTTTTGCCTGCTCTCGTTGACGCCTCGACGAGATTTGATTTGATTGATTGCTTTCCTTTGACGGACGCCGAGTTGACTCGCTCGATGCGGCGGGTGGGCAGAAGGGTAGGCACGTGAGCGGCGCGGAGTGGGATGGATCATGGTCGGTGGTTTGTTTCGACTGCTTTGTTTGTTTGGTTGTTGGCTGGCTCGCTAGCTAGCTGGAGGATGATGATGGACGGATGGCCCGTGCCACATGGTCGGAAGCGCATCGACCTGGCTCGACGACGGCCGAGCCTTGGCGACACGACGGGCGGCAGATCTGTGGGCGCTCTCGAGGAGGGAAGGTAGGTGAGTGCTTTGGCTTTGGAGCTTGCGCTCGAGCGGCGATGGACCCCCGGATTGAGCGATGGGGGCGTTGTCAGGGGTGTGCTTGCGCCGCGGCGGACTGCGGGCTGGTCAGTGAACGGTGGTCGTGATACTGTGCGGTGTAGGGCATCGCCGGCGCCCTCCTCAGTATTCGAGCGAGCTAGGTAGCTCTTGAGTGAGGTGTCCGCTGCACTGCGATGGACCATCTGTAACTTGCTCGCGGAACAGACAGTTGCGCGAGTTGGGTTGGCCAAACGCAGGCTCGCTCGCCAAATCGCTGCACATGGTGCCAGCCGGGAGTTGAACCACGTCAGAGTCGAGGACTGGGCGGAACGAACGCGCCTATTTCGCACTGCTTGACGGCGCTTCACCTCGAGGGTCGGTGGTTGGGGGGGGGAGAGGGTCAAGCAAGGTGTGCAGTGAGTTGCCCAAGTAACCAACTGCCTGCTTCCGGGATCGCCACTGCAAGCTGGCTCCAACGCTGAGCGAAACTGGAGCGAGGTGGACCGAAGCGCGCGCAATTGCGGACGGACGGAGCGCGCAGCAACATTGCGCTGCCGAACCGTATTAGGTTGGGCAGGACCACCTTGATGGGCCGAGAGCACCGGAACCGGCAGGCTCAAGGGTAGACAATCGCTCTGAAGGCGCTTGGCGCAGCTTGAGAAAACGGGAGAGCCACGCCTCGACGGAAGTGGTGCTTGGTCGATCTCGAGCCTTGTGCAACGACACGGCGGTGTCCACTCGTTTGGCCCTAACTAAGAGGTTAGTAGACGTGCTGGTGCGTAGAGCGAGACTCACCAGAACCAGAGAAATCTTCGTCGCGATGACAGATAGCGAGTACTATTTTTAAATTCTGCCAGCTGCTTGGCGGGTGTTCGCATCGTTATCGAGGCGCCGTTGATCAAGAGCAGCTGCGGATGGAAAACAGATTTGCCAAAACGCATTTTTTTGCAAATTTCTGCATCAACATCTCAGCCCTGCCCGGACACGAGCATCGTTCCTTCTCTCAAGTCAGACCCGTGCACCATGGCCAGAGTCAAACGACCAGAGTCAAACGACGCTGCGTGTAGTGGTCGGTGCCGCGCCAGACGCGGGGTCAAGCAACTTTTGTATCACTTGCCAGAGTCGCTGACATACTGGGCGACGGGCACAACCACGATGGGCTCGTGCTGGGCCATCTGCACTCTCGGCTGCTGCATCTGAAACTGAGGTGCAAGATTTCCAGGCGCAATCGTCGTCTGCCCGTACGCGTTCGGGGCTCCAGTATTGGCATACACAACACCCGGGGTCATCGACGACGCAGTGTTGTTGGGTTGCGGCTGCCACGCGTTCGGCCCGGGCGTTTGCTCACGAATACAGATGCAGTAGATGCAGAGGATTATTGTGCCGAGGAGGAGGGCGCCGCCGACTGCAAGTCCAACGACCACACCTGTGACGACCCCTTCGACGGCATCTGTGAAACATTTGCCGTCAATGCAGTTGAGGCACTCATCAACCGCACAGTCTATGTCCTCAGCTCCGCAAAAGCAATCGCAGATTCCGTCGCCATAGTCAGAGTTCGAGCAATACCAACCAGCGCCCGGACTCGAAGGATTAGAAAGCGTGCAGGTGTTGGTGAGGGCATTGCAGGTCTGGGCTGGCAATCCCGCGGCGTCGGCCCCGTTGCACGTGTCCACCTGCTTCGCCCCGTTCGCGCACTCTGGCTCATACACGCCGCAACCGCAGTCGCACAGGCCGTCACCCCACCAGCTGGCCTCGCACGTGTACCCTGGAGGAGGTTGCGCAGCGACCTGCACCACTGCTGCCGTGGCGAGCACCGCAAGACCGACCACCGCGCGCATGCTGCCTTGCCGAAAGCGCTACTGCCTGACAACTGGCTCGAGGAGGCTGGCCTGGATGCTCTGCGAGGTTGCGAGTCTGTGATCATGATGATGCCGAGCAGGCACTGGCAGTGGCGTGCTGGAAGTAAAACGCACACTCTGACACAAATCATCAGTGGATACCTGCGCTGTGCATTGTTATGGCTCTTTCGGCCATTGAAGAGAACACATGCCCAAATACTGCCCTGCAGACCTATTTTGGTCCGTTTTATCGCGTTCTTGCCAACGTACTGATCGCACGCGATCGCCTGCTCGGCGAAGATGGATGGATGGATGGGATGGAGGTACTAGTATCGATGATGATCGCGGAGAGCTCCGAGGCTGGCGTGGGACGGGCTCGTGCGAGCAGCAAACTGGACTTGGCAGGCGTCTGACCAAACTCTCAAGGCCGGCACACGTGTGTAGCCCCGGCCCGAAACTTGCTCGTGCAGGCCCTGTTCCCCACGTCATGAATCTTGTTGGTCCGAGGCAAGCTCCCGGGCTCCCGGCTTTTGCGCGGTGTTGCTGCTTGCTGGTCGGTGCAAACCTCACCACTACCGGTACTAGTAGAGCAGAGTGCTTTTGAGGACTTGGGGCGCAACGCGAGGCAGCAGCAGCACGAACAAGTCAGGTTTTTTAGATCAATGCACGAAGGCCTTGCAACCAGCAAAGCAATAGCCAAGCAGCCCTCGCGAGTCAAGAACGGGCGGACGAGGTATCGAACCCGCTGGGCGGCTGGCAGAGCGATGAGCAAGTACCCAGCTGCTCCAAGGTCGAAATCGCTGAGCCGAAGCTCGCCGAGGTAGTAGGTACGTCGCGGCAGACGAAACCTGCGAAAAACGCAAGTCAAGGTCCGGGGTATCTATCGGAGACGAGAGCAAAACTACTGGCTTCAGAAAGGGTTTCACTTCACTGCTGCGGGTTTGGCGAACCTGAAGGCCTGGCAAACACGATGCTTCGCGCCGCCTACAAACCGTGCGCGCTGTTGCGACGCTGCCGCTGCAGCTCGGTCGAGAGGGATTGTTTCACGGGCCCGAGGAAGCTCAAGAGGCACGGCAGGAAGAACAACCCATTCAACAGGCCCAATATCACCACCAGAAAGTAGATGCCAAAGTAGTAGATCCGGACAAACGCAAAAGGCGAGAACGCGAGACACACGAAGCCCAAAAAGCTGGAAAAGCCGCCCTCCGAGATCGGGACAAACATATGGTGGAGGGCTTCGCTGGCCCGCGCCACCCGCGAACCGAGTGCGCTCTCGAAGTGGGTGCACAAGTGCGCGGTAAACTCGACCGCAATCCCAATGCTCATGATGAGCGAGACGGCAGGAATCGCGCTAAACTTGACCCCCATGACAAACAACGCGCCGTAAATCTGCATCACGACCGCAAAGCTGAACAGCGACACGAACAGGGCGATCGTCAGGTTCATCAGCAAAAGCAGACAGCAGATCAGGATGGCGATTTCGCAGTACAGCAACGCCGTGAAGAAGTTTGTGCGGAGGTTGACGTACTGCTCCCAAAAGGTGAAAATCGACCCCGCCGGGAAGCAGTGCTCAATAACCTTGCCTTTGCCGCACCTCTCGGCGAGGTAGTTGCGCGTCTTTTCAAGCGCGCCCAGCATCTTTTCTGTCGTGTCCTGGCCGACAATATTGAATGAACAGGTGCTGTAGACGAGGTCCCCGGCGCTGTTGTACCCGAATTGAAGCATGTCCTCCGTGTACGCGTCCAAGTAGGTGGCGCGGTCGGGGTGAGTAAAGTTCGACAAGTACTCACGAAAGGGCGGGCCACTTGTCGCATCGAGGTACCCGTCAGGCCTGTCGCTAAACTTCTTCAAGACAAGCTGCAGCCAGTTGGCGTCGGCATCGCGCACAAACGACATCTCTGGGTCGCTACCCATCTCCGACATGAGATTGATGATCCCCTCCTGCACTTTGGGGTCACCGTAGTCGAGCGCACCGAAGACGACCTGCGCTGGACTCAGCCGAAAGTCGCCCAGCAATATCTCCATCGCACGGTAGATGGGGCTTGTCTTTGGCACCACATCGACAATTTCAAGGCCGTCTTCCACCATTGTCGAGAGGGCAGCCCCTAGGAAAGTCATCACCAGGAAGCCGATCACACCGCAAACGCGGACAGGCATACGCTGTATAAAGGGAATGTAGAAACCGTGAAGAAAGCCGCCCTTGGCGCTGACAAACGCGTTTTGGAGTGGCACCGCGACTTCAACCTTGCCTTTCACATCAACCACTGCCACTGCGACCTTGGTGAAGGCCCCGCCCCGGTGCTTGATAGCCAAGAGGCAAGGAACACCAACCATGAGCGTTATGTAGTTGATCACAACGGCCGCAAAAAGAGGCAACACAGAACACTTGCACAGCGGGAAGTGGAATCACCGATCCGATCAGGAACGCCGAGGCGTTGCACGCCGATGTTAGCGTCACGCTAATCCCGCCCTGGCGCAAGACCCAACCGACGCACGTCACTGTGTGGAACGAAGGGTGAGTCCTGATCGTCTCTTTATAAACGCTCAAGAGGACAAAAAGGTCGTCGACGCCCAGCCCCAGCGCCAAAAAGGGCAGAACCTGCAGCACCGTCGCGTTCAGTTTCGTCCCCGAGAGGACCAACAGCGAGAGCCCAAAAATATTGCCCAAGAAAACCAGTCCAAGTCCGGCAAGTCCAGCGAGAACTGTGTTGCCCGCTCTCTGGAAGCTAAACTGTGAAGCCACCACGAAGGAGGCCATCAGAACATAGCCAACCAAGACAAGCACCGCATTCCCTGCCGAAAACTCGGTGAGCATCCGGTCGAATGCACCGTTCGACAGCACCTCGACTCGAGCGTGCTGGAGCTCCCCGCTGTCGTTCATTGACTGAACAAGCTCTTCGAGGGCGATTGCGAATCGTTTCTGGAGGTCGTCGATTTCCGACTCGGTGATGTTGTCGGCCGCAAACTTGCGAGCCAGCATTTTGCTGCTGGCCATTGGCATCGCCATCTGAAAACTGGAGAGCTCAGTGATGTTGCCAGCGGTTTCTTCAATAGGAATCCCGCCGAACAGGGTGGTCACCTCCCATATCATGAGGTTTCGGACCCAACCGCGGCAGCCCGACTTGGCAATCTCCAAAATCTCCTGTGGCGTCTTGCCTTTGAAAGTGGGCAAATTATCATACCCCAGAATCCCGTACGCGTCAACGATCAAGGCCCGATTGAAGGCTTGGAGGGGTCCGAGCATAGATTTTAGGATGAAATCCACTTCCCCCTCCTTGAAGCAGTCCAGCACCGTGACGCGGTTGCATGGCGTTTGGCTCCGGGTCACAGAGGCGTACGCCGCAGGAACGATATCCGCAGGGAAAGGGACATAGTCGCACAGGTTGTACACGTCGGTGTTGAACTTGCTGTCCTCCTCGTCCCATCTCGCCCCGTTGTAGGAGAAGTTAAATTTGCGCTCCCCCTTGTCGAGAACCACCTCAAGCCTTAGCAGCTTCTCGAACACAGTCAGGTGGTCCTGCAGCATGCCCTCGGTCAGCACGCCCGTTGCTTTGTCCACCACCTCGGCCTTGGGCTGGAACAGGAGAAAGTTGAATCCCTTGTTCCACCCCTCGGTCTTGGTTTTGTTGATGTAGTCCAGCTCCTCTTCCAGCCGTCCGCCAGACTCGACCCAAAGTTTGCCAACGCGAGTTTCCATTGGCACACCAAGACCAGAGTTGAGCCAGATGGCGACCACGCCGGACTGGAGCACCACCAGGGAAGTGACAATGACGATCGGGAACCTACTCAGGGCCATGCCGTAAGCAAAGAGCCCATTCTCCATCGCAAGCCGCCATCTGGTGCCGAACGGCATAGTGGTTGTTGCCTGCTCTGCGGCCTTCTTTGGTGATTTGCGATTACGCCAGCGCAAAGCCAAGTCTCCTGTTCTGATAGCAACTCGGCCCTCCTTGCCTCGACCCGACCCGTGCACAGCCCGCCGCTTTCCCGACACCTTTGCCGAGCGTCGCGCTTGGGTCTGCGCAGGACTCGTGCGTGGGTTTGCCGACTGGAGATTGGGCAATGCCAGGAAGGCGGCCTGGCGCCATGCAACTAGCTGCATCTAGGTGGCGCCGAGCAGCTGCCCCCCCCAAAGCCGTTCATGCATTCACGTTGTCCAAACGGATACACAGGGCAAGCTCTCGAGAGGCAACGAGGGAGAGAGTTCCATGCACTGCGGCTGGGCGCCGGCGGAGCGCTTGCCTTTGGATTCGTTCGAACCGGGTAGGAAAATCCTCCGAGCACGAGGCACGCGGCGGCCAGCGACGAACGAGGCCGCCGCGCCGTCCGCCCCTCTGCCAGATAGCAAGACCTCGATTCTGTTCATGTGGCTCTGGACCGCTGGAACTCTATAGAGCTAGCTCTCGTAGAGTCAAAAGCGTCTACTAGCCGTTGTGCAAGCAAGCCGACTGCGTGAGCCGCGCGAAACCCGTGGCCATCGCCAGACCAGGCGCAGGAGAAACGCAACTACAGGCGGCGCTGTTGGTGTCATCAGCCAGTCGCCCAACGCCGTCAGCCCCGGTCTGAGATCGCCGAATCGGCAGCTACAGAGACGTCCAAGACGCAGCCGAACCGATCACCAAGCTCGTGTCCGTTGCGTTGAACGACTCTTTTATTTGTGAGACGGGGTCCCCGGGCGACAGGGCCACGACGCTCGCAGCCTCGGCGAGCCGACTCGCGCAGCATTGATAGGCAGCCCAGCCGAGTATGTTGATGCGCAGAACGATGTCCTGGCGCTTGCCGTGTTTCGCTGGTGAAAAGGGCAGTTGAAAGCCTGCGCTCTGGAGGTCTTTTGTTTTGTATAATGCAGCCGGACACAGAGCAGGCCGAGCTGCAGGCTACTCTACCCAGCAGGCTGCTCAGTGTACTGTCTGGCTCAGTAACGAGAAAGGGTTTCGCAATCTCGCTGCGCTTCGACGCAACGTGCGCGGTCCTCAAGGCGGGATGAGCATATGAGCAAGGGGAAGGTTTTGGGGCTTGCCGCCATCCCCAACCTCGGCGCAAACGCAGAGACAGGGGCACCTGCAAGCCAACTCGGCTCGCCTCGATCGAAATCGACGCGCCTCGGCGCAGCGGTGCGCGGTTTATCCGACTCTCCTACTCTAGTGGCTTTTTAGTACGACTCGTCGTCCGAGAACAGCGCCGACACCGACTTCTTCTCGTGAATGCGGCTGATGGCCCCAGCGATGAGCTTGGCGACCGACAGAGTCTTGATCTTCGGGTTGGCGGCGCAGCCCTCAGAAAGCGGGATCGTGTTCGTCACGCAGACCTCCTGGAGCACGGACTCCTTGATGCGCTTGTCTGCGGGGCCGGAGAAGATGCCATGCGAAGCAAAGGCGTACACCTTGCGCGCTCCGTGGGCCTCGAGCTCCCCGGCGGCCTTGCAGAGCGTGCCGGCTGTGTCAATCATGTCGTCCACAATGATCACGTCAGAGTCGCGCACCGAGCCGACCAGGTCCATGCGCTCGACCTCGCCGGGCTTGTTGCGCTGCTTGATGATCATGGCAAGGCCGGCCTCCACGTTGTGCAGCTTGGCGAGGCCCTCACGAAACTTTTTGGCGCGATATACACCGCCTGCGTCCGGGGAGACGACCACCGGGTTGTGCAGGCCCTTCTTGCCAAAGTACTTGACTCCAACCGTGCCGCCGTCCAGGTTGTCCACTGGGACCCTGGGACCGAAGAACCCTTGGATCTGTCCGCAGTGGAGGTCCACGGCGACGACGCGGTCCACGCCCATCGCCTCGAGCAGGCGGGCAACATCGGCAGCGGAGATCGGCACGCGGGCGGTCATCTTGCGGTCTTGCCGCGCATAGCCATAGTAGGGGATCACTGCAGTGATGCGCCGGGCAGAGGCGCGCCGCATCGTCGAGATCATGAGCATGAGCTCCATCAAGTTTTCATTCACCGGGGTGCAGGTTGGCTGGATGATATAGACGTCTTTGCCGCGCACATTTTCGTGGACCATTACGTTGACCTCGCCGTCCTCAAACTTGCTCACGGTGGCTTGGCCGATCTCGCAGCCGAGGTGTTGGGCTACCTCGTTCGCCAATTCTTTGTTCGCGTTGCCGCAGAACAGGCGAAGTGTGTTGGTCGCTTTCACGCGCGGCGCGGCTCCGTCCTGGGCCTGATCGTTCTCCGGGGAGGGCGGCGGCGGCGGCGGCGGCGGCGGCGTTGAATCTTCCACGGGCTCGGCTGTCTTGCGCTCTTCTTCTGCTTCGACAACCGCGGCGCCGAAAACGCTGGCAAGCCCAGCGAGTCCAAGCCCGCCAGCCACGCCGTACCGCGCCCAGCCGGAGCGTCCGGCCGTCTGGAGAGCAGCGTTTGCGTTAAACGACATGTTTCGCTGTGCGATCCCGGTCGCGCGTCGTGCCAGCAAGGATCCCATCCGGGCGTTGACGGCGCGGGCCGCCTTCGAGGAGGCGGCCATCACGGCGAGCGGCGACATCCCGTCCTGCTCGACGCGCACAACGACCGACCAAGCGCGGCTGCAACGTCCACGGTCGCCCGCTCGCCCGGGTCGCTCGGTTGCTCGCTCGCTCGCTCGCTCGCTCGCCAGCCAGCCAGCCAGCCAGCCCGCCCGCCTGCCGTGCGCCGCTTCGCTTTCGGGGTCTGCAGCATCCCGCGCAGCGCCAGCCACAGAATGCCCCATCCACTAACTCTCGATCCTGCCGCACTAATTGCCGCCCCAGCGCGGGCGCGGACTCTGGGCGAGGCGGCTGAGCGGCGCCGCCGATTAGTTAGGGCTATTGACGAGCGAGTGGAGGGACCGCGCGAGTCGCGGCAGGCATTGGCGCATCGAGGCGGAGGGAGGAAGGACCTCGAGCGAGTTGGCGCTGCGCCAGCTCGCGGCAAGTGAGCAGTGCTCTGCCGGTACTTGCGTGAGTACATTCCTCCCAACAGCATGCATGCTCGAGTAGGTAGCTCTTCCCAGGTTGGGACGAAAGTACTGGCTACTCGACGCTCCGACGACGACGAGCTCGCTCACCGTCACGGCGGTGATCACCGAGCCGGTGGTGCGCGCTTGTTCGTGCGTATGTAGAGCGTGCAGGTGCTTGCATGGCTAAATGGTGGAAAGACTCGCATCGCGTGACTCGCCCGTTCATGTGCTCTTGTTCTTGTGCATGGCTTGGGCGGCTCAAAGGCGGTCAAGCGCTGGCGGATCACTGGCTGCGCTGTAGGGCTTGCTTGACCCGTAACGTGCGAGGTGCTCCGTGGCGCGCCGGGACTCCGCGAAGGCTGCCAAGCAAGAACTGGCTGGGTTTGCACGAGAGCAAGAGTCTCATGCCCGGTCCAAACAAAACAACGACGACGACGCCTCGATCTGGCAGCGCAGGCTGCGTTCGCAGCAGGGTTGTTTACTCGGAAACTCTTTAGAGTACGGCAAGGAACGCTCTACGGCAAGGAAAGCAGACTCAAAATACCAACTACGTGCTTGTCGCTCAGGCCTCTTGAACCGTCAACGCCGGCGGAGCGAGCGTCACGCCGGAGCGACGGCGCGGGCCACGCGATTCGCTGCAGGCCGAACAAAACCACTCCGTGGCTGAGACGTCGATCCTCTCGACATGGCAGCGCTCGTGGAAACCTCGCTCGCAGCTGTCGCAAAAGACGATCAAGTTCCCAAAAGCCGACACGCCTCCACGGCACACCGAGCAGTGCGCGTCCGCGTCTGGGACGTTGACACAGACCTGCGAACTAACAACTTTGCCTGCAAACCTGGCTCCAAAAGCTGCATCGATTTCAGCGAGGCGCGCTTCTAAGGCCGCCTCCTCCGGAACCTTGCGCGATATGCGCGCGACGAGCGAGGCCAGCGCCGCATCGTTGTGCCTTGCGCACGCGCCGAGCTCGGCCTCGAGGCGAGCGAGCTTGTTTCGCGCCAAGGGCCCTGTCGACGGAGGCGCAGGAGAACGAAAGGCCTCGACGGACAAAACGTCCAAGGTATGAGCTGAGGCATGGCCCCCAGCTTCTTGCCGTGACACGAGCGCTGCTGCGCTTTGGCTCGGGGCCGTAACAAAACCCTCGAAACTCGTCTGCCGCAAGCTGATGACCGCCTTGGTCGGCGTCAGGGCTCTCGCCGCCTGCTCTAGGTCGGCCAGGGCGAGGTTGACCTGAAGCACACAGCTAACCGCCCCGCTGCCCGCGCCGCAGAGGGCGGGCCCGACTTGGAACGCCGCGCGCATGAACGGTTCCCAGGTCTTCCAAACGCGGACGTAGAGTCGCTCCACAGCCGGCGAGCCGCTCGTCTCTACGAGCCAGTGCGCGAGGGCTAGCACGAGGCATCCAGCTGCGTGCGCGTCGCGAGCCTCGAGGACAGACGCGTTGGCAACGCGGCGTGAGGCCTGCGCAGGCAACCGAGCCTCGAAGAGTTTCCAAGCGAGCGCGGCAAGGGATTTGTTCTCCGCGCCCACCAAGGCCAAGCCTCGCAGCCCGCTGTCCTGCAGCTCCTCGGAGGACAAAGAGGCGGCGATGCAGTCCATCCCGACATCCAATCGCACCTGCTTGTCGCTGACGTCGCCGAGGGCAGCACGGACCCGCTCTACAGCGGAAGCGCACGGAACTGCGGGATGCTGCTCAAGGACCTCTGCAAAGTCGCCTGAGGGCAGGCTCTCCAGCGCTGGCAACGGGGCGAGCGGCGCACCAAGCGCCGGCAGCTCGGTGCGCTGGGCCGCCTCGCACAGGAGAGCGCAGGCCTGCGGGACACTGAGCGGGCAAAAGTGGTTCTTCGCTGCAGACTTGACAATCTCAGCGATGTCTGTGATCTGCGGCGACCCCCAAGGCTCGTTCGTTGGCGAGATGAGCCCGGCGTCCCCGAGCTTGCGGAGCCTGCTTCGCTGGCGTCCGGCGTCGCCCTCCGCCGGCGGTGTGCTCGTGCTTCCAAAAGACGCAAGCCCAACGGACCCGTCGCACGAGGACGCGCTCCCCCATCGAATGTCGCTGTCGCGCGCCTGGGGTCCGTCCGGGGACTTGCGCTTCTTTCCCGAGGCCTTTTGCTTGACTGGCTTGTTTTGCTTGGCCGGTTTGTTTTGCTTGGGCCGGTCCCACTCGCGTAGCAATTGCAGCACAGCGCTTGGCGCGCCGTCGCCTCTGGACATGTTGAGGCTTTCGAGGCTGCTTGGTGCATCCGCGAGTCGCTCCGGCTCGTGCTTGCGGCAAAAGCAGTCCATGCGCAGGTCCCCGCGCGCGTCCTCGTTGTACCGCAGGTACATGCCGCTTGCCATTGCGCAGCTTACGTGCGCAGCGGCCATGCACTTTTTGTCCCCGCACTGGATGCATGCGCCTGCGTTGCGCTGGCCGCACACGCAACACTTGAGCTTGAACCTGTCCAGAACGACTTTGCTCTCGTGCGTCCCGCATGCAGGGCTGAGTTTCGCGGGGTCGCCAAACCAGAGCTCTGGCACCCAGATGACCTAAGACCGCGCAGATCGTCAGCAACCGGGCCCTTGACGCGGCGATCTGGGAGCTAGCTGCAGAAAACTTACACACATGATGTGGGCCCACAAGCTGAAATTCGCCCCTTCGACCTCGACGAGCGCCCCGCCCCTGTTGGGGCACAGCTGACATCGCCGCTCAGGGGTGCGCCCCGCGTCAGGGAAGCGAGTCGTCAAACCGGTTGCGTCCGCCCAGCAAGGGCGACACTTGAAGGGGCGCCCGAGGTTGGCCATCTCGCCGACACAGACTCGGTGAACAAGCACCGCGCAGGCCTCGCACCGCAAAAGCGGGTTGCTCTCTAGGTTGCTGCCGTCGCCACACACGCCACATCTCGTGCAAGTCTCGCCATGGCAAAGAACTGCACTGCGTGCGCCAGGCAGCGTGTCTTGCTTCGCGACCGTCTCGGAAACGATTCCAGGATCATCGAGACGGCCCTCGTGTGGTTCTTGTGGCTGTGGAACCTGGCGCAGCGGCTCATGTGGCTTTGCTTGGAGTCGCGGCTCGCCCTTGAGCTGCGTCGGTGTCTGCGCGGCCGTCTCTGTGCCAGGGCCATTTCTTTTGCTGCAGCTCCGCCTCACGATTGCCGGCCCGCTCACCACCCACATGTCGTCCGCCCACTCCATGGGCTGGGGTTTAGCGATCGCCGCACCAGCGCCTAGTCAGCCCTGCGTTTCCGAGCAGGGCCTCGCACTTGTCCGGCTCACTGGCCCGCGCCTTTCAAGGAGAGCTGGGTGGCGAGCTGGGCAGTCGGCTCGTGGCGTGGCTGGTGGGTGAATGGCCGGTGGCGCTTCGCTACGATCGGTGGACGACGAGAGGCGCTTGGCGACGACCGATAGACGATCGGTGGCGCGTCGCGACGACCGATGCACTGCGACGACCAATGCACGAGCGGCAGCGCTTCAGCGCACTGCGACGACCAATGCACGAACGGCAGCGCTTCGCGACGACCGGTGCACGAGCGGCAGCGCTTCGCGACGACCGGTGGACGGTCGACGAGCGCCTCGCAAAGAGATCGGTCGACGAGCGCCTCGCGACGATTGGAGTCTGACTGACTGACCGTCTGTTCGACATCTCATTTTGGATTTGATTTTTTTTTCAAAAACGTGTTGAGAGAGTGGGGGAAAAAAAGCGGCGCTTCTCAGGGCCTGTTTGGTATCATGATGGTTGACGATGTTGACGTTGACGATGACGATGGTACAGATT
>BLSG01000198.1:10089-27503 GCA_012862495.1 Thraustochytrium aureum | reverse complement strand
GCCAACTTTGTGGTTCTCGACCCGCCGCCGCTTGACCTGAGCGACGAGGCGTTCCGGGCCAACCCTTGCAACGGGGACAGGCGCGTGTTTATGATGCAAGAAGCCACGAAGCAAGTCCTCGAGGCTTACGCGGCATCGCGCGCCAACGCGCCAGCCAAATCGAGCATTTTCTCGGCGCTTTTGCACCGAGTTGCCTTCCACCTGAGTCGTAACGCCGTCGAGGGCGTCAAGGTTGAAGAGTTCGTCGAAGGCGTCGCGCACAAGGAGACGACGCTGTTCATCCAGGGCTACCACATCTCGCGCTCCAACTTCACCAAGGTTGTTCGCCAGCTCATCAAGCGGCGTGCGCGCACCGGCTGACGCGCGCACCGCACCATACTCTTTAGCGAGTTAGTTCACCCCGCCGAGGCGCTCAACTAGTCCCCACGCAGCAAAAGCCTTGTCAACCTTTCGTGCATGTTTCTCCTCCTCCCCCAGACCAAGCCCCCGCGCAACTTGCTCTTGCCGAAGCGCAAGCCCTTGGCGTGATTTCCCGACGTGTGTCCTGTGCATCCGCATGAGCTGAGATCAAACTTGCAAACGTTGGTACTCATGAAGTAGAGTAGGCCTACATTGAGTACATTAATCAGGAGCATGTCTTGTCGCGCTGTTTTCCAGCGTGCAAGCTCGTGCAAGCTCGAGCAAGTTGCAGAAACTTCAAGCACAGCACAGCCCGTGTGCTGAACAGACATGCCCAGGTCAACTCAGGCTCGCCCTCGTCCAACAAGCAGGCGATCGTAGGGGTCCAAAGTCGTCACCGCCGAAAAAGTAAAGCCAGCTCCAACCTAACCCAAACCAGCCCAACCTAACCTAGGCGCAATTTTTTTTCTGTCCCGGTGGTTGACGGACGAGCTTACGAGACCCCGAACGGCGTCGGGCCGGCGGATCTCAGGCGCCCAGCAAGGGTGCAACGCGTCAGTACTCCACCCTCTACTCGCCATCCTCCCTGCCATTCTGCCATTCTGTCTCCGCTGTTACGCTCGTCTCGCGCAACGCGGCGTGAAGTCTTCTCCTGGGACGGCCTCGCTCTAGAGCTCGAGCCTCGCCTCGAGGACGCGACCGCGAGCCACGAGGACGGTAACCGCTCTTGCTGCGGAGGCGTGGGCTACAAAAGCTCGGAGGCTGGCTGGGAGCGATGCAGGCTGATGTTGAATATGTGGCGAGCAGGCTCAAGGCCGAAAAGGAGAAACGAGACGCTCCGGTGAAGGCCGAAGTGCCCGCAAGGCGTTGGAAACGCGTCATCGCGCTTCGGTATCGCGAGTCACAAGCTAGGGACAGTGGTTCGTCCACACCGGCTCCATCGGGTGGCCAAGATGTCAGCATGGTCGCGCTTGGACGCAAGAAGGGTCATGCACGACTCTACTCGCTGCAAAACGCGTCCAAGACCGACTGCGTGCGGACCAAAACCAAGCTCCAGTCAGTAGCTCTGCTAGGGCTCTCAATGAATGGACGTTTCGCCTCAGCAGCGGTGACACGCGACCAATCCATTAGGATATACGATCTGTCTTCGCCAGGTCACCCCATCTCCGCACAGATGCCCTTCCCCGAAATCGCAGCCGTTGGTCGCATAAAGCGCTCGCGCCTCGCAGTCCCTCCACCGCGGTACCTCCAGGTTTCGGATGATGGTCAGGTCGTGGTGTCGCAGAGCCAGAACCGCGGCGCGTTCTGGGTATACGCAAACCATCGGGGCCAAGCGGGCGCCCCGAAAGAGTGGCGCGTCGTGCTCGACCAGACTGGCCTCGCGCAGGCCACCGCTGTTCGATTTCGTCGTACGTTTTGGCCGATCGCCGTCGACATTGTGCGAGCGCAGTCTTCACGACCAACTAAACAGGACGTCCCCGCCGCTCTTTTAAGTCTCGGGCTTCATCGCACCGGCTGGGACGACCAGGCCGATGCATATAAGGTGCAGGACACGCGCGAGCAGCAAGTCGACATACCGCTGAGAAAGAGAACCTCGTCGACCGGCAACCTCCCGCTCTCCGCTGGCAAAGCTGGTGCCGTGCCCGCGGGCGCAAGGTCGGTATTAATCGAGCTTGACCACAACTCTGGCGCAACAGCTGTGGCGCTCTCCTTCCCCCCCACAGATGAAACGCCCCCGGTGCTTTTGCTGTTCGAACCGTTCGCGGAGACAGCTGTTCTCGCGCGCGCTGGGGACGTTTGGGGGTTCCCACCGACCGTCGAGATCTGTGACATGGCGTGGACCTCTGGCGGCCTTTTACTAGCACTAACGTTGAGTAACGGGGGGCTAGCGGTGCTGACCGCAAGCGGGGACCCGATACAGCTGCACGCCTCTTCGCGGTCCCGCCCGCGGTTTGCCCTACGATTCAGGCATCTCGCAGGCTACGAAGAGGAAGGCCTTGTCCCAACCCACTTTGGCGTCGCAGCTCACCCCATGCGCTTGGAGCTTACGTGGTGTGACGGGAATCGCAATTTGGTTCAAGTGCGTATACCAGGGTTTTCCCGCAAGAAGCGGGCTCCCGCAGGCACGCTAGTTGCGGTTGTGGACACGCTGCTCGCACCAGTTGAGTCCCCGCCTCCGATTCTAGGGTTGCGACTAGACCCTGACGACATGTCCCCGCTGCGACGAGCCATCCTCGCTTGGAGCACGTGCATGATTGCTCCTCACGCCTGGAACGACGCTTCGCGAGCTGCGACGCGGCGCTCGGCGCGCGCGGTCGTCGGCCGTGTCCTACAGGAGACCTCAGGCGACCAATGCGGAATCGTTCGCGCATTCGCACATGTCGCTGCGGCGTTTCGGCGCGCAGCCCGGGCTGGCCCAGAGTTTGCCTACGTCGCCCGCGCTCTAGCCTCGGAGCTGATTATCGAGCGGAACTTTTACGCTGCAATGCACGTCCTCCGGCTCGCCGAGGAGGCCTTCCACCTTGTCGGGGACAGGACAGACTGCGCGCCGCGGCACTTGGCTCTCGCAAGTGATACCACGTTCGACCGGCACTGGCTGCTACTAGGGGTTTCTGCCTTGCGTCAAGCGGAGGGAATCGCCGCCCAAGATGCAGAGCTGGGCCGTGCTGCCCTGGGCTATGCACAGCAGCGGGCCCGCGCCTGGGCACTTGCTCGTTCCTCCACCTCCCGATCTCGCGGGCGGAGCTTACAGCTTCCTGAGGCAATGCGCTACCCCGCCGGGGCGGCCCAGTCTGGGAGGGCCACGACGCGTTCCTGCGCGGCCAGTACGACCGCGCTGAAGCAGCGTATGCTGCAGACCCGGCTGGCTCCTTCCCGCTCATGTGCACCTTACTTCGCCGGTACAAGGTGCGCGAATTCACCCAACTTGCACAGGCTTGGGTCTCCGACCCAGCGCTGCGCGCAACTCGGCGCGCCGCCCTTGGGCTCGCTGGCTCTGTCATGGCTTCGTGCATACTCAACAAGCCCGAGCTCGCGATGGTTCCGAGCCCGTGCGCCAATCCTACCTCGCGCTCAGTGAAAGCACTCGATTTAGCCAGCCTCGACTTGCGAGCGCGTGAGGCGCCGTCATGGGCAGCGGACCTGGCTGTATCTTGCCTACTCGCGGACCACCGCACTGAACTAGCTTTCCAAGCCCTCGCGCGCACGGCCGACCACGCCGCCGTGCGCCGTTCTCTCGCCTCGCAGGCCGTGCTTGAGCAAATCACGCCAGAAAGGCGTTCTTTTGTCGCGCAGCGACATGCTGCAGTGCAGCTCAGATGCGGGGAGCTCACGCCCGCCGCGGATCTCGCGCTCGCTGTTGCAGAGCGCGAGCTAGACCCGTCAGTGCGACGGGCGGTCTTGTACGTTTTGATCACGCATCTCAACGAGGCCATCCCAAACGCGGTCCCCGACTTTGCGCAGCTCTTGTGCTCACGGCCAACTGTAGCGCGGGCGGCCCACCCAGAGGTGCACGTCGGGCGTGCAGCACTCAAGCTATTCTGGACTTGTTCTCCACCACAAGAGTGGAAAGCAATGCTAGCAGCTTCGGCAGGGCGGCCGTCCGAGTGGTTTCCCCTGTTTCGTAGCTTTGCTCTGGTGCTTTGGAACATCGCCGCCGAGAGAGAACGCGCCCCTCGCCAGGTTCTCAAGCGATTCTTGCGCTCCCGAGGTGCGAGTATCTCTGACCACAACAGCCTCTGCGACGTCTGCCAAGCGGCTGCGACCGATGTCGAGCTTCAAGACATCGTCGACATCGTCCTTCGCCTTAATCCAGCGACCCTAGTTTGCTTCAAAGAGGAAGACGAGGTTGACGAGGAGGAGGAGGTTGCAGTGGAGCCGGGACCCTCGCCTGAAGACCCTGCTCATTCGTCGCGCGACGGCTCTAACAGCAAAGTGGACGATTCGAGCAAGGTGTCTCGCGATGAGCAGACCGAGGAAACCAGCGAGGTCGGTGCTGATTCTGCCTCCGCCTCGGTGCAATCGGCGAGTGTCCAAACGGTTGCCTCGCCCGCTAGCGCGTCCGACAGAAGTCCGTCGCAGTCTCGCCCTTTCTCGATCGAGCCAAGCGCAACAGATTCGGACGAAGATGAAGGAGACGAGAGCGACGCCTCGGCGCTCAGCTGGGTCAGTGCGGCCACCAGCTCTAGTGGGGAGCTGGAGAGCCTGCCGTTGTCGGGCGACAGGGAAAGCGAGAGCAGCCGCGAATCCGGCCCAGAGTATCCCTCCCCGTGGATTTTCACCGGCCGAAAGGCGGCAAAGGCATCTCCGAGCCAAGCAGCCACAGCAAAGGCCCTTGAAGCGCAGACACGGGCTGTAAACCAAGCCTTGCGGAGCTTGGATGGGCGCGTCGAGCGTGCCACTCGCATCCACATCGCCCGCGCCGTGGACGAGATTTCTGAGCGCGTTGCAGCCGCTGTGGCGGCGGCCCAGAGCCGCGCCACCCCTCAAGTGAGCCTGCCGGTCGCCTTAGACAAGGTAGCCCAGACGGAGGCCGAGTCAGTTTCCGACGAGCTCCCCGACCCTGCAGAGAGCAGTGCCGAGTCTGAATCTGACGTGGACGCCTTTCAGGACTCGCAGGCAATCCTACTGCAAAGGCCTTTCTGTCCTATGCTCGGCGTGGCCAACCCCACCGGCGAGCCCCTGCTACTCCTCCTATGGTGCGCCTGGACAATTATGTCGCGCCATCGGCGCAAGCGGCGTACCGTGAGCGCCAAGAGCTCCTCGGGCGAGTTCCGCCGCAAATACCTGGCATCCCTCCCCTGCTTCAAGTCCACCCAGCAACGCAGCAGACGGCCCGTGCGCACCGGCTTCGGCAACGGGTTGTCATTCGATCAAATGCAGCGTCCCAAACTTGCCGCGCAAGCAATTCGGACATCGGAGCGCAAACCGTTTCGACGGAAGGGCCGCAATCCAAGCTTGTCGTCGCTGCTACGCAGTTTTCGCCGCGAGACGGAAATGCGAGTTCCGCATCTGGCACAGTCGGGGAGAGTCCTGACCCTGGCCCTGTACAGTATGAAGCACACCCGCACCACAGCGAGGCGGCCGCAAGCCAAAGCGGGACCGAGGGTACGACGGCAACTCCAGGACAGCCTGGCGCGCTCCCACAGGGCAGTAATTCGTGTCGCCCATCGATCGAAATGCGTCTGATCGGGCGGCCTGGGGAATGCATTCCAGTGATTGTGCCTTGCGCTCCGCCGCAACTTTATGTAAACTTGCAAGCAGATGGCCAGGTTCGTCTCTCGAAGCTCGCCCGCGGGCAAGAACACATGCGCCAGTATTTGCACGTTGCAGATCTGGGGCCACTTTCGGCGGGTATCGCTGGGATGGTCAGAGACGAGGCTGCGGCACGGTTCGGAGAGCGGCGACTGGTCGGCGTGACGCGAACCTCGAATATCAGAGCTACGTTCGAAGGCGTCAGCGACAGCCTCGGGGGCGCTCTTCGACCCTCGATTTCAAGCATGCGCTAGGCGTCGAGGGCGTTGAAGGGAGGGCCGCGCGCGCTTCTCCCAAATGAAAAAGCTATTTCCCGGCCTGCTCGCGCAACACAAAGAACCTCTGCTGGCTTATTTGCGGGCAGCAGGACGGATTGATTGAAACAGGGACAATGAAGAAGTTGTACTTAGTATAGTGGCGAGCTCTTTGCCCGGCAGGGAATTCCGCCAGATTGGCCGCATCGAGGGCGGTCTCATTTCGGGCTTGTCGGCAACTTGGTCCCACTCCGAAGTTGCTCGAGCTCCTCTTTCGTCCCTCTACGCCAATACCGCAGGAGCTGCTGGGCGCCGTCGACCTCCACAAATTCCTTAAACTGAACGATACCCATGCGGCGACGAACCTCCTTGACAACGTCCCATGGAATTCCTGGCTCGCTTGCGCGACAAGCTTCTTTGACGCGCTGCAGTGGGAACGGCTCGGCTCCTATGAGGCTTTCTAGGAGCGCCACGGCCGCCTTCTCCGCCTTCTCCGCCTTGTTCACGCTTGAAGCCTGCTCGTGGTGAGCAAATGTGCTGGCGATGTCATTCCGCAGCTGCATTGCCTGCTGCTGGGTGGTCCCAAGCGACGGAGAGCGTTGGCGCGCCGCTTCCTTGTCTGGGGGGTCTGCGGCATAGACGGACTTGCCGACTTTGATTGAGGTGGGCGACCCAGAGAGCGAGCTGATGAGAGCATCGAGCTTGGTTTCGAGCTGGGCCATCTTGGCCTCCATGCGGCCTTGGCGGGGGCTGATTTGCTTTGGACTATTCAGTGGGCTGGCCATCGGGCTTCCGGCGCGGTTCGAGTCGTACGGCGCCGCCTCGCTCGCAGACGCTGCGCCACCGGGGCCTCCGCCGGTGCTTCCCCCAACGCCCATGGCCGCATCAAAGCCTCCTCGCTCGCCGTGCAGAATGTGGTGAAGCTGGTCCTCGAGGTGAATCAACCGTTCGTGCTGGTAGTTGCTCCCTAGGCGGCCGCTGCGTGCCGTGAGGTGACGGAGTGGGGCCTTCCAGTGCTTGATCCCATCTTTCCCGCGCAGGATGTCCTCTTCTTTCCAGTATTCGATGTCGAGGCTGGCCACCACGTCCTCGTCCTCGCTGACACGCGCGCTACTGGAAGCTGACATGCGGCGGCGGCGCTGCTTGTGATGCGAGTAAGTCAGCGAATTTTCGATCCCCTGGGTGATGATAGTCTCCCAAAGGCTGTCGCTCGCTTTGCGCTCCTTGGGATACACGTCCGTCACGACGGCGATGAGCAGGTTGACCATGATGGTCGCGAAAAAGGATATAAAAGGCCGAGAGAAACACCCCCGACCAAGAGCTTCTCGCGATGGATTCTAGGCCATCCCAAGTCTCGATGAACGGGGTGTGGAACAGGTTGTTGAAAGTGCCTGCGAGGCTCCCCCAGGCGGCAACGTTGCTTCCAAAGGCGACGTGAAAAGTGAGCGCCATGAGAAAGCAGGCCGTGGCAACGACGGCAAGGTAGATGATGACGGCGAGGTTGGTCATCGTGTTGAGCAACGCCACCACAACTGGCCCAACGTTTGGCACAGTTCGCGCAGCGTTCAGGAGCGGGACCATGCTAAGGAAGAAGAAGAAGCCGAAAGCGCGGCGCTCCATCTCAAGCACGTTGTGCACGTTACTCCAATCCTGGTATGTCTCCATCGAGTACCTGGGCTGGACGTCCGCTGACAACGAGACAAGGTAGACGTCGAGGCAAAGAATGAACACCAGCACAAGCGCGGCCATCCACTGCGTCTGTTCGTACTGGCGGGTGCGCTTCTTGATCACGAAGTTCCTCAGCCTCACCGACGCGAAGACAAGCACAAGCGCCGCAATCACGACCTGAAACCAGCGCGAAGGTGGAAATCTGCCGTAGTTGAGCCGAAAATCGCGCACAGTGATCACCCTTTCTGGCTCGGTAAAGAAAGACTCGGTGAGCAGGACGTGAATTATGCCGTAAATCTCTTGCACCGGATTGTGGAGGTTGACGGTGAGGCTTGCGCCAGCCACACCCTCGGTCTCGACTGGAAAGTGCGCCTTGAATTCCGCGCTCATCCTGACTGCTTCTGTTGGAACGAGTTGTGCTACAACCGTGCGCGCTTGCAAGTCTGCCAAGGTTGGCCCCAACTTGGTCCGGTCGGAAGAGTTGAGCTGACTTTCGTGCTCGGAACGGGTGACCAGCATGGGACCGACCATGTAGTTAAAGTCCCGAAACGCCACGATCCCGTCGTCGAAGTGGAGCTCGCGGCCAATGAAGACCTCGTCCACCCATAGCAAAAACTCCTCGGCGCTCTGCATCTCGCCGATCTCGCTTTCGAGGTACCCCTTGACCTCGGCCTTCCACCGAAACTCGGCAGCGATGTCATAGTCCGGAGCGAGCTGCACGTGCGAGGCAAATACCAAAACCATGGTGATGAGAAGTGCGGTCTCTTTGAAGAACTGCAGCATGGCGCGCCAATTGCGCCACGACCGAACGCGCATCGAGCTGTTGAGGACTTCGATCATCGTTGTCGCGCCAAAGTAGAGCGCCTGCGCCTCCTCGAGCTCCTGGTTCAGCTCTCGTGTCGTCTTGACCTTGCTTGACAAATGGTCCTGCGCGAAAGAGGGTCGCTTGCCGGAAAAGCGAAGCTGGGCTTTGCGCCAGTGTGCTGCTGAAGCAGCCGCCGTGGTCCCAGAAATGCCTGCAGCGGGCGGGTTATTGGTCTGCCCTCCGACGATGTGGTGGCGGCGACGTTTCGGGACAGAGAAACTTGCTTCGTCCATGGCACGGGCAGAGAGTTCGCCCTGCAAGCGGTTGACGCGGTGCCGAGCCACAATGTGGAATAGAAGAGCGCGAATGTAAGGCGGGTGCGAGCGAGAGCCATCATCCAGCGAGGTGCCGTCTTCGAGCATGGGGTTCGCGCCACTTTTAATAAGAAGCTCCACAACGTCCACCTCGTTTGAGAAAACGGCCAGCGAGAGCGGCGAGTACTGCGAGATCTCGCGCGGCGAAACGTTGTAACTGCTGCCCGCGCCGTCGTCGCTACCCGCGTCGTCGAAGCCGTTCGCCCCGCTAGGGACATTTTCGTCTGCGTGGCCCGATGGCTGAGCCGCGTGTTTCCCCTCAGTACCGGCCCAGGCATTATACGGTGGGCCAAGGTCGTCGTCGTCGTCCTCGTTGTCTGCTTCTCTTCCTTCTACTTTGTCGGCACCAACCTCAAGGCTGTGGCTGCGCTTTGCTCGAGCAGAGTCGATCCTATCGAGGTGGGCCTTGGCAAGAGGCGTGATCTTCACCGTGCTACCAGCCGGACCGGAGCTGGAAGCTGTCCTTTTGGGCCCCACGATACGCCACATGGTGGAAACGCGATGTGCGTAGCGGCTTCCTCGAGAACGAAGCTCGTTGGACGGATCGCTTGGCTTGACGATGCGAGAGACGCGCCGCGTCATGGGCACACTGCTACTAAACGAGGAGAACGCCAGGGCATTTAGGTTGACGATGTGATTGGTCTGGTGCAGCTGCTGCAGGCACTCTACCAGATACACGCAAACATCGACGTTGCCGCGGTATGCCGCATGGTGGAGCGGCGTGAATCCCATATTGTCGGTGGACAGGATGTCGGCGTCGTGCTTGACGAGCTCCTGACACATGTTGACGTTGCCCAAGTAAGCAGAGAGCGCGAGCGGAGTGAGCCCATTGATGTCCTTTGTATTGACGTTGACATTGAGATCGAGGAGGCACCGCGCTGTTTCAAAGTGGCCTCGCTTGATCGCTATGTACAGCGCGGTGTGGCAAAACCTGTCATGGGCGTTTAGGTTTGCGCCCACGTGAATGTTTTGCTGCTTGGAGATGAGTATCTCGATTGAATGGATCTGCCCGCGCCTTGCCGCAGCAAACAAGTAGTGGTTGAAAAGCTCGCGACGTGTTTCGATCAGGTTGTGACAGGCCTCTGCAGACGTGTGCACCTCTGCTGGTGGGGGGATCCGGATGCCAGGGTATTTGTTGTTGTTGTTGTTGCTGTTGTTGCTGATGTTGTTGTTGTTGTTGCTGCTGTTGGCGTTCTCGCTGGCCCTGCCAAGCCCGCCCCCCGACTCTGCGCTGTTCAGCGGAGGAGAAATCGTCCAGCCGCTGGCGAGAATCGCTTTGATGGTCTCCTCTGCGCCCCGGCGCAAATTGGTCTTCTCCTCGACGTCTAGGGCGGAAAAGGGCACAAGGGCTTTGTTCAGCTTGAGGCCCACCTTGATGTTGCGCGCCGGGGCGTAGCGCCAGCCTTTGCGGATCTTCTCGAGAGCCCACACTTCGTGCGAGTTTTTGGCGACGCACTCGACGAGCTCCTCGAGCTCAGGGGGCAAGACTACCTTGCTCGTATCTACAGGGATACACTCGTGATGCGAGGGCCGCCACGCGATTTCAGCAAACTTGTCCTCGATGATCGACCCGCGTGGTGTCACGACAGACTCTCCTCTCGAATCACTACTTGCCGCCGCAGCAGCTGCAGCTGCCGCAGCTGCTGCCGCCGCTGGCGTGGTCGAAGGCGACGAGAGTACGGCCTGCGCTGATCCGCTGAGGGCGTCGAGCGCCGTGCTGTCCTTGCTGTTGACGTGCGACAGCTCGTAGCCAAGGGCAGAGATGACCTTGATGGTCTCGACAGCAATGTCGACGTTGTACTTGGCCGCTTCCTTGGAGAGCGAGGAGAACGGAAGCAAGAGCGGGTGCAACTTGCGCGAGTCGTCGCGACTTTTGCTGAACGACCAGCCCTCGTTGTACTTTTCGCGGGCCCACACGTTGTGCGTGTTGCGCGCCAGGGCTTTGCTGAGCCTGATCCTAGGCCCGTCCATGTACACGTGGCTCGTCTGAATTGGGTGCGGGGAGAACGTCCTCGCCTCCTTCTCGCGAGCGTCCATATCAGAACTGGCACAGCACGAGTCCCGCGCGCACTCGCAATAAGAAATGTCCATCTTGGCATCCGTCCAACCCTTGCTGGGCAGGTGCTCGAGGTCAAGCGGAGACAGCTCTGCGCGGCAGGAATCCTTGCCGTGACAGCGGCTCTTGCAGACCAAGCAGACCCAGGATTCGCAAAACTCGCAAAAGTAGACAAACTGCTGCACGGGGTGCGTGTAGTTTGCAAACGAAAACGTACAGGTTTCGGGGGACTCCATGCGCTGCGTGAGCACCACAAGGGCCTCGTCGACAATGATTTCGTTCTCGTCCGCAAAGTCAAGAATACTCTCGCACGCTTCGACGTCGCCCATGAGAACTAGACGATGCAAGAGCTCCTGCATTTGAGACGCGCAAGTCGAGGCGTGGCAGCCGAGCCGCAGCAGGAGTCGGGCGCACTCGAGGTGTTGGCGCTTGAGCGCCAGGTCGAGCTCTGTGTCACCCGTTCCGCGCACACGCACGTTGACATTGCAGTGTGGGGCGTTTTGGGGCGGCCGCGAGGCTTGCAAGGTCTGCGCTGGGGTCGGGGAGGCAAATCTCGATCAGGGTCCTGATCACCTCGGCGCGACCGTTGAACGCGGCCAGCTGCAACGGGGTCGAGCCCAACCCCTCCGAGGTGAGCTGGTTGATGGGCAGATCGACAAGGAACTGCTGCCCGCCCAGTGCGCGAACCCAGTCCACACTCGAGAAGCAGCCCGACTTTGCCCCAAAGTGAATCGCGTTCCAGGACTCGGAGTCAGTTGCAGAGATCAGGTCGAGGCGGGCTCGGCCAGGGGGCTGTGTGCGCAGGAGCATCTCGACGATGGCCGAGGCCTCGGGGACGTCTTTCATGCTGGCAAACATAACTGCAGTTTTGCCAAACTTGTCCCAGAGGCTCAAGTGCTCCACGGTGGCGTCAAAGCTGAGCAAGAGTTCGACGACGTCGAGGTCGCTTTCTCTGCAGGCCAGCATGAGCGCAGTCATTCGCTGCTCCAGGGTGCCGCTGTGGAGCAGAAACCGGATCTGCGAGGGCGTACATCTGTCAAGCAGAGCCTTGATGGCGTGGACGCGGCGAAGGTTGGCCTTGCTCTGAATGGCAATCATGATCACGTTCTCTCCCTTGCCCGTCATAGTCGTCAGGTCCAAGGCGTTTCCGGCGTACTGGAACAACTGGTCGAGCACGGCGAGGTTGGCGGTCTCGCAGCAGGCGTGAAGGACTGTGCGGCCGCTCCAGGAGCACTTGCGGTTGATGGTGCCTCCGCGCACGAGGGCCTTGATGGCGCGGCGGCTGGCGTGCGTTCCGAAAATGATGGCCTCGTAGAGGTCGTCGACTTGCTCGCTGACCAGCACGCGCTGGGAAACCTTGGTCCGAATAAGCTGGAGCGAGCCGTTCAAGTTGAACTTGCGGTCTTGCAGCGCGCCGATCTCGTGGCCGTCTGAGCGGATAATTTTACCTTTTCAAACTCGAAAGCTTTGATAGCGCGCTTGACGCCCTCCTCACTGAGACCGCGACAAGCGTCCTCGACGAGAAAGACCTGACACGAGCTCGAGTGGTACAGCTTGGCGTCGAGTACGGTGTATTGCACGCAATAGTCGGTTGCCAGGCCGAGAGCGTAGATCTCGTTGACGCCATTATCCTTGAGCGATTTGACCATGTCGGTGAAGTCTTTGCTACCGTTGTCTTTGAAGACCGAGTAGCTATCGCGTCGTGGGTTGCAGCCAGCGTAGGTCCAGATGTCGGACGATTCGACGACAAGGTCGTCGTGGACCTGGGCGCCGTGCGAGCCCTGCACGCAGTGGTCCGGCCACATGCGCTGCGCATCCCCAGTGCTGGGCAAATAGAGGACCTGGAACAAGTCCGAGCCGGGGTTGTTGGTCCTGAATGAGCAGTGATTGAAAGGGTGCCAGTCCATGCACACGTATGTATAGTCAAACTCCTTGCTACGCAGCCTGTTGATCACCGGTATGATCGACATCGCGTCTGGCACAGCCAGACTCCCGTCAATAAAGTCATTCTGCACATCGATGATCAGAAGCGCCCTCACGGGGGTGGCCGCTTTCCGGATGGGGGTGCCTGGGCTCGAGCTTGCCATTCGCGACAACGACCCGCGTGCCACCGAGGCCGCCGTCTAGGCCGCGCAGCGAATCAGCGGAAGCCGCCTGCGCTCTGCTCCGCCCGCCGCCCGCCGCCACAGCCAGCACCGCCACCGCCAGCCGCGCTTCGGGGTCTGCCGCGCCCCCGTTCCCGCCCCACCCACCTTGCGTATACAGGGTGGACAGACAGCACATACAGCATGACCGTTACGTGGAAGCAGAATGCCGCGTGTTGCCTGCCATCCATGTCAGCGTCGACGTGCCCGCCAGCAGCGTTGCGGTTGACGTGAGTAAGACTGGGCGCTCAGCAGCGTGTGCCGTGGAGCGTCTCGCCTTTGGTTTTTCTTCGCTTTCAGGCAAGTTGCCTGCGGCGCGCAGCGTCGGCGAGACTAGGGCTCTCACTTTTGGTGAGATCGGAATTGAATTGGCGCGATGTGCTCAGTGACGGGAGGAAGACGCTAGTTTCATTGATCCGGGAAAGGTTGCGTTGAACTGGCCCTGCTGATCGCTTTGCGAAAGACAGCATTCTGCGACCATCAATCTGCGAACGGAACGGGGATCGGCCCCCTGCTTTATGAAAAAAAGACAATCCAATCCGCACGGCGGCTTGCCATGTTGATCTTTTGTTTATCGCGGACGGACCTTTCGTGGGAACACCCGGAGAGCTCTTGTCCGCTGATAAGCACAGCAGCAGACCCGTCGCTTCTGCGCGCGAGCGTTGTGCTTGGGCGGTCCGCATCGGTTTGATTGTAGCGAATCGCAACATCGCTGTTGCTCAAGTGTGAGCGAATGAATGAGCATTGCACAGGCTGAGGGCCCTGACTACTAAGGTGGGATGACCGGGCGAAAGACGAGGCCATTTGATCTCCTGAGATAGTGGCCGCCATTGTACCCCTTCAGCGTTTCGTTGCGTGACCAACTCAGGATCGATGGAAACTGGCGCCCAACGTCGCGGTCCCGACGGTACAATCGGAGGTTGGCGATTGTGTGCGCCGCCGTGCTGACAACAACACCCACGAAGAAATTGCTGCGCGCAGCAATTTCAAAATCGATGAGCGCGCACTCGAGTCCATTGCACGGGCCGGTGTAGCGCGCGGCGTGGTCATAGGAACGAAGCGCATCTTTATCCTCGCCGTCGCTAGCGACGAAGACTGGCAGCGAGGCGAGCCCAGTGACGTCTGCCAACACTTCGTGAAACCTCTTTTTGTGCAGATTGCAAAGCATAAGGCCAACGCCCGCATTTTGCTCGCGCATGCGACGGACGCACGAACCTTCGAGGTTTCGCAGATGGACTGCGCCAAACTCTTGGTTCGCGAAGGCGTTCTCGACGAACTCGTTGACTCTTTGGCGAATGACTGGCGTCGGATACAAGTTGCGGTAGAAGTTGGCCTCGATGGGCGGGAATCCCATCATGCCCGCTGCTCTAGTGTACAACGCGCTGCGAAAAAGGGCAAAGCCCTTTATGCCAACCTCGCGCACCTGCCCAGCGTAACGGCGGAGATCGTTTCGCACTTTTTCGTCGAAGAGGTTGCATCCGAGGTGGTGGTAGCATGCCACGCGAATCTTCTGCACGTTGTAGCGTTTGGTGCACAGCTTTTGGCTGAAGGGGACGAGGTACCCTGGGAAAGCTCGCGCGAGGCGGTGCGCGTCGATGAGGCTGCTCAAGTACTCGGGGATCACATAGGTGCGCTGCAGGACGTAGGCGAGCACCACCCCGCCTTTGATCGAGATGATGTTGTTGTTCAGCTGCCCGTACGGCTTGTACTCGCAGATGATGCCGTTCGGCTGCAGTTTGTACGTGTAGTCGCTCTCCAGCTCTGGGTACGACACTGCCCTTCCATCCAAGGCAGGCGGGTGGCGGGTGCGTAGCCCGCAAGCAGAAGGTCGGTTTCTCTATCTGGCAACGTATCTTCCTCCTCGGGGGGGTCAGGATCCGCATTTTCGCTCGTCAGCAAGGCAGGGGGCGGCGACGCGCTCGCCGAGTCCGTGAGTAGGCTGGAGCCTGCGTCCAGGTTCGCTGCCTCTCCATTCTCACCTGCATCGTCGCCTATGCTTTCAAGTCTCTCAACAGGAGACGGTGAAACGCTGTCCCAGGTATAGAGCGAGCTGCTGCCACCCCAGAACGGGTAAGCAACAGCTGCCAGGACCAGCCAAACCAACACGCCGACTGCGACGCGCAGCGACGAGCTCCTCCGGTCGCACCTGCAACGGCCTGGTCTATCGGGCTTGCCGCCGCTAGTCTCTCGGTTGCCAGAGACCAGCCGCTTGGTTTCCTTCGCGGAGTCCTCTGCGTCAGACGCCAGCCCAAACGCGGTGGCAGGAAGCGAGTCGGTCTCGGCGCACATGCTTGGGCGACGCCGGCGGGCCCTACCGGCTTCGAAGCGCGCACGGCCAGCAAGCTCGCCTGCCAGGCAGCCGCGCTCGATCGCTTGGGGCTGAGCTGGTCGCCGCCAATCGCCGCCAAGCCCGCTCTCCTCGCGCAGCGCAGTGCCTGCGCAGCTGGCGATGCTGCGTTGGTGATGGATGACCCAAGTGTGTGTTGTCACTGTCACTGTTGTGCAACACATGTGCCTTCTTTCGTTGTTCTTGAAGTGCCTCCTCCCACAGCGCATTCTGCGGCCGGCGAACGGCCCTTGGGGGCAGGCAGGCAGGCAGGCAGGCAGGCAGGCACGTCGGGATCCTTTCTGCGTGGTGTAGCCTGTCTCGTCCTCCTCAGGCTGCGCCGTGATGCCCCTGTCGACGCGGGCCTGAGCGAGGCCCAGTGGCGCACGCCGCCAGGCCAAGCGCCCCCACGACAGCAACAGCCTGTCGTAGGCATGTCACGGTGGAGTGCGCGTCTCGTGCAGAGTGGCAGCACTGGCGCGAGGTACCAGTCCGAGCCCACTGTACTCGTCGCTTCGCACTCCTCCAGCCTTGCTCGATGGAAGTTCGCACCATGAACACGACCATCATGATGACCGCCAGAAAGGAATTGAGACCTGGGACACGCGCCAGGCGCGAGATGCCGCTCGTGGTCTCGAGGGGGTGGGAGGTGACCAGCTCGCGCAGCTCGCGCGTGGGAGCCCATGCCGCAGCCTTCAAGCTGGCGGTCCTCGCCTTGGCTCACGGGCTTGGGTTGCTCGGCGCATGCAATGGCGCAGCGAAAAGGGGAGGACTGTCCTCTGCTGGATAGAATAAGGGAAGTATTCTCTCGCCCATGAGTTTACGTGTTGGCAACGGATCTGTCGTTGGAGTGCAGGCGCCGGCTCGCAGCAGCAGGTGCGGCGGGCCGACGCTCGGCCATTTGACAGCTCGGTCGGCGACGACATATGTTTGCACTTTCTGACACAGGACGTCGGCTTATTTTTAAACGAGGAGCTTGCGCCCACCCCACCCACAGCACCGCAATGGCGCGACGGCGAATTGGAGAAATAGCCTTCACTTCACACCACAACTTGGAGACTTGCCGGCCGCAAGGAGAGCCTTGGCGCGGCGGCCGCGCAGTCGCGACCAGGCATGCACACTGGCACGACCCGTGAGACCATCCTGCCATCCAGATGGTTTCTTGCGCAGCCGCAGGGCTCTGTGCGGCGGAGACAAGAAGTTGTCGCGAGCGGCGAGCAGCCAGCGTGAAACTGTGCAACGGAACCAAGGCAACGGAAACAGAACTTTCCCTGCAGCAACTTGCGAGGTGCTGGGCGAGCGCTATCGCTTGGCGGAGCAAGCGCGGAGAAGGGCCTAGTGCAGAGGGCGCTCCAGCAGCTCGCCCACGAGAGCAAAAGTGCTAAAGAAGCGCGACGACGCATTCAACTCGCACTGTCACTCACATCATCAACGGACATTTGATCCCTTCATGTGATGCAGAACGCCCGAAACAACCTGAAGCATGAAGGGCCTTGAAGGGGTAAAGTACCTGCAAAGGCAGGCCTACTCACCACATTGTTATTATTTTTTTACGTTGAGGTGCGTTGCGTTGCGTGTTGGTGCTGTATTCCCGCGCCAGCGAGGCTCTCACTTCTCGTTTGCGTTGGCAGGATGCGCCCGGCAACCGCATGCCTCTCCGCGGAGCGATATACACTCACGAAACCTGCGGCGTGAAAAGGTAGAAGCTTACCGCAACGAAGGCTTGCATGACGCCTAGCGCGCATGCGAGATGAACTCGGTCAGCTTCACAAAATTTACGCAACTGCACGAGCCAGGCCTCCACTCCGCATCGAAACAGCGTGTCACAAATACGTTTGAGCCGGGACGTTCTAAAAGGAGGGATTCCGAAATTTGCGCGCGACAGGCTTCAGCAGATGCCGGTTGAAAACCAGCACTTTCGTCCAGGCCAGGTTTAACCACGTTAGCGAAAGGAGCTGCAGACCCTTAACTCAAGGGAGCTCCGCCCACGCAAGATCTGCTTGAGACAGGCGATCGAGCGTCTTCAGCAACGAGACAGCGTTCGCGAAACCCGCTCGCGACGAGCACGGGTGCAAGCGCACGCCCGCTTCGGCGGCTGCCAGGCCATGAATCATGTGAGTGACACCGATGTGATA
>BLSG01000197.1:136022-146225 GCA_012862495.1 Thraustochytrium aureum | reverse complement strand
AGGAGCGTGACGGGCAGCCAGTCACGAATTGCGCAGCGAAAGACGAGCTCGGGGAGCTCCGGGTGTTGAGTCGCGATACCGCGTGCAAGGCGTGGAGGCTGGGGCCGTGCGTGGCCCGGACGAACGCACTCGCGGCGGCCGAGGCGGAGGCGCACGGGACTCCAGGCCGGCGACCGACCTGACTCTGTGCTGAAAGTCTGGCGACTTTTTGCCACGCGCGGATCGCGCAGCTTGGCGTGCCGCAGGCGGCACGGCGGGATCGCCCCGTCCGGGCTGGATGCGGGATAGACCGCGGAGGAGGATGCGGACGGCCGCGAGCGTGGTTGCGGCCGTGGCCTGGCTAAGCGCAGCGGTGGGGCGCAGGCATGCGCACGCCCGTCTCCGGCGCATTTAACTGCTGGAATGGGTGCCCGAGCCCCCACGGCGAGACACGAGGAGGCAACCTGACAATCACCGTTATTGAAGCAACCGGCCTGGAAGACACCGACGGATGGGGGCCGTTCGCCGGGCTCCCTGACCCCTACGTTGTGTGTCGGATCGACAAGAAGGCAGGGCGAGCCAGCGCCGCGCCTGGGACCGAGGCCGTCGAGGCAGAGGCCGCCGTCTTGCGGCGAACAAATGCTGTGTCGGGGAGTACAAGGCCAGTGTGGCCTGGAGGAGGCGAGGTGCTCGAGATGGGCGCTCAGGCCTCCGGGACCAAGATGAGAATACAGGTCTTCGACTACGAAGAAGGTCTGGAGCTCCTCTTTTCGGGGGGCGACAAGCTAGTCAACGAGGTCACGCTCCCCGTGCTTGACTGCTCGTGCTTTGAGGACCCCGAAGGCAGCGGCGCACCAACATGCACGAGGCAGGTGTGCTCGGAGGAGTCCTGGATACCGCTAGCTGACGGAGCCAACTGCAAAGGGCGCGAGACCTGGCCGTGGAGTGCGTCAGCAGACCCCAGTGCAATGTGCCTGCGCTTGCGGATGACCGTAGTCCCTTTCCAGCTGACCGTTGTGCAGGTCCATACTGCTCAGCGCAGAATTCCCGTCACCACAGCGAGTGCGAGGATTACGAACGGCGAGTACGAGGTCGGCCAGTGGGGAAGGATGTACGTTGGCGAAAAGGTCGATCCCAACTTTCCCACCTTCGACAAAGCCAAAGGCGGCTTGATGTTGCAAACCAGCCCCGAAGACAAGAACCTCGCGGTTGCCGGCCCTTACGCCACGGTGCAAGCCAACATCGATGCCACCATATACGTGTTCCGGAGACAAGAAGACTTTGACAACCGCCCCGAGTGGCTCCGAGACGAGTCTACCTGGAGCGAGCCTGCCGACGGCCAGGTCATGCTCGCGCCGGACAAGGCTCCAGAACAAGTGTACTCTGCGCTGGTGTCCCAAATGGATGCCGGAGTTCCGTTCGACCTTGGGTACCCCAACTATGGGATCGCCGTGGCGGATGGCGAAGAGTACAAGAACGAGGCCATGTATGTCGTGGTAGCCGTCATGACCCCGTTCGTTGACCAGCCTGACGTGGCGTACAGGACAGAGTTTGAGCGGGACACCTTTTTCCCATTGGTGCTGGAGATGCTCGTCTGCTTGGCGCCTTTTATCCTCGTGCAGCGCACATTCTTCCGGCAAATTAGCTTCCGGCCAGACCGCATTGAGAGTGCCCTCCTTGCCGGGGCCTCCACTGACGAGGCGGACAACCTCATCGCGCTCGTTTTCCGGCCCATATACCAGAATGGTTCGAAGGCGAACGTCGACTTTCGCCGCAACTTGTACTTTGTCACTCTCGGTGCCAAAATCGTCCTGTGCGTCCCCTTTGTGACCTGCCTCTCGTATGGCCTCAGCATCGCTCTTCTCGCCGTTCCCGCGGCGGCGGGCGTTGCCGTTCTTTGCATTGGCATCGGCGTTGGGACCATCCTCTACTGCTTTGAAACGTGGCACAAGAGCGGGTGGCGCATGTCGCGTACGCGCCTGCTGGGCTTTGCATTTGGGTTCACCTCGCTCTTCCTGTTTCTCTTCTTTTCTGTTTGTTTTGACATGAGGGTCATCGACGCCGGCGAGCCCTACTCGATTTTCAGTCTCACCTGCGTTGCCTTTACGCTGAACGCCGTTCCGCTCATCGCAGTGTTCTTTCTAGACAACGACCAGCTGCACGAGGCCTTTACGCAGCTCCAGCGGGTCGTGGACAAGAATACCAAGATCGCCGCGGTGAAAAACAAGTTTCAGGCGCTCGGGACCATGGGGCTCAAGATGGCAATGCTGAGCAGTAAGATGCGCGCGGAACAAAGCGCTGCCACGCCGGAAGAGGATGCCAAACCGGCGTCCAAAAAGGACGCCAAGCCCTTTGGCGCGCTGCTCGGCAGCATCTTCACCGTGGACGACAATGTTGCGGCGTTTCAGTACACTGACACTGTGCGGCGCTGGTTTACGGGTGGCAAACGCAAGCGGCGCGCCCTTGTGCGGCGTGCGTACTCGCTTTCGCTCGTCATTCTCCTCGTGTACTCGAGCATCGTGCACGCAAAGTGCGACGCGCGGTACAGCTCGCAGGGGTTTGGGCTCTCCTTCGCCGTCGTCGTGCTTGACACGGCTCTTTTTGCTTTGTTGCGAGGGCCGTGCGCGTGGAGCACGGGCCAGTACGTCAGCCTGTCCTTTGCCGGCCGGGCCGTCCTCGCCCTCTGCTCTGGGGACAACTGGCTGGTCGGCGTTGGCTTGGCCTACTTTCTCTACGGATCTGCTCTTGGCACGGAGATTATAAGCCAGCGCATGCGGACTTTTGGTGCCGATCGAGCCGGCGCCATTGCGTACTTTGGGCTTGGCCAGGGCAAGCGCAAGCGCAAGAACGATGTCAGCGCTATGCCGGAATTCGTCCTCGGCGCGCTCAGCTTTCTGTTCCTCTTTGCGCTGCTTGCGTACGTGTTTCGCGTTCCAGACGAGGCGATTCCGGCGGTTGCCATTGGCGGCCAGCAGTGGAAGGTCTGGATCTTTGGAGTTGCCGCCTTTGTTGTCGTCACGGTGAACGTGGTCTTGGGACTAGCCAACAGGGCGCTCATGCTGCAACGCGAGAGCCTCTTGCGGTCCAAAACGTACTTGCTCTTCCGGTGGATGAACCTCCCCATGCAGCTTGTGGCGTTGGCGGAGCTTTTGGTGGTCATGAGCGGGCTCCTCATCTACGCGATGACTTCGTCCGTGTTTGTCTTTGTCTCGGCCGTGTTTTGGCCCCTCATCGTCGGCGCATGCCTGAAAATCTACAACCACTGGGTGGCCAACGACTTCAACGTGTTCGAGAACCCGAGCAAGCGAGTCCCATCCGAGCAAGACGACTCAACAGACGAAGAGGATGAGGAGGACGACTTTGGCGACGAGAGCGGCGAGGAAGAGGAGGGCCTTGGGCCAGAGAAGCGCAAGTCGAAGGCTGGCATCGCGGACGATGAAGGCGACGACGACGACGAGGACGACGAGGACGAGAGCGATGATGAAAACGAAGGTATTGCAGGGGTGAAGCGCGCCTTGATTACAAACATCTCGAAGATCAACGAGCGCCTTTCACCAACAATTAAAGCGCGTGCAAGTGACCTCCGGAAGGGAAAGATTGGCATTCCAAATGTGGCGTTTCGCAAACCCATCAACCTTGCTCAAAAGGCCACCAAGACCTACGACGATAGCGACGAGGAGGACGAGGGTGAGGGCGAGGGCGAGGGCGAGGACGAGGACGAGGGCGAGGACGAGGAGAAACAAGGCGAGGAGGAGGGCGAGGGACAGTCTGACGAGAAAGGTCCCAGCAAAAAGGACCCACCAAGTGACGCGCCGATCGAGGGGCCTGCGGACGAACCAACCGAGCTTGGGGAAGGCAAGACTGATGATGACGGCACAGGAGGACAGTCTGAGCAAGGCGGCAACGATGGTCCTTCGCTCGACCCAGAGTCAGGGAACGAAATCAGCGCCCAGCCGCAAGAAGGATATTCCGCACCAAATGGCCAAGAGGCAGAGATCGGCACAGCTGAGGGGGCAGCAGGTCCAGAAGAAAACGTTGCGCTTCTTACTCCAGCCGAGAAGAAGCTGACCAAAAGAGAGAAAAAGATGACCAAGCGCGAGCTCCAGGCTCGGGCGGCTGCGATGCGCTTCAAGTGCCCCAACCCGGCAGATCTCAGAGACAGGATCTCAGCCAAGCTGCCAGACGTTCGCGGGCGAGTGCGCACCGCAACGGCAAAAGCGCGAGCCAAGGCGGTCCCGAAGCTGAAAAAGATGCTCAAAATCACGGACGAGGAGGACCCCTTGAAAATGACCGAAATGGAGGCGCTTTGGCATGGCAAGCTGACCCGAATCGACTACTCGATGCTCAACGCAATGCTGGCCACCTCGGTTTTGGTCCTCGCATACGGGGTCACCTTGTCGCACACGGAGGCGAATGCGTGGTGGGGCACGACGGTGTGGTACTCGTTCTTCTTGCTTGTATTTTCCTTCGCCCCCGTCCGCAAGTTTTATGGAACGCAGACCATTTCGAGCGACATGGTCGCGTCGTTCAAGTTTTCGCTCTTTCTCGAGTTTGTCGGCAGCCTGTTGCTTTTCGTGGACGTGCTGGGCGTATCAATGACGCACCCCACGACGATCTGGCTCATGCTGAGCTTGCCCCTGTGGCCAGCCATCCTGGCCACTGGAGCTATACTGATGATCTGGCGAGATAGCGACTGGAAGATCACGGACGAGATGATCAAGATGCTCAAGCGCTGCTTTGGGCTCTTCCTGTTCACGTCGTTCATGGCTTTTCTGTTCGCAAGCCCTCAAATTGGCTTTGTGTTGACGATGCTGACGCTTGTTTGCGCAAGTGCCGTGTACCTTCTGCACGTCTGGGCAAACAACGGGTTCTACCTCCCGATGCACCACCAGGGCCTCTTGAACGCGGCGCTCAACATCGTGGCTGCATTCTTCGGCGCGCTCACAATCCCGACGTACATGCCGTGGTCGGTGTTCTGCGGCTTGGGCGCGGTGGGTTGCATTGCCACGCGACGCTTTTGGAACGCGGCGTTTCTCCTTGGCCTGACGTTCACGGTCTCGAGCAACTCTGGGGTCTTTTTCTGCCTATCGGTTGCTTTTGGGAGCCTCGTGGCGCGGCTAGCCGCAGACCTGCTCCGGTTGATGGCAACGATATCGAGCAGCACGCCACTCTTCTTCTCGACCTTTATCTTTCCCGTGTACTCGCTCGACCCGGTGAACAATGACCTCGTCGACCAAACCCAGATTGGCATCGCCATGTACAAGATCCAGTTCGTTCTGTTGCTGTGGGGCGCCTCGTGCATCGTATTCATAGACCCGCTGGACGTTGGTGTCGGCATTGTGTCGTTTGCCTTCGTGTGCATGATGACGCTCACCTCTTACCTGGTCTCTCGCACCCCGATCTGGATGGCCAGCGCCACGCTGTGCGCAGACGAGCGCGAGCTCAAAGACGCGGCCAAGCAGGCCCGGGCCGTGTTTGAAGCGCGGCGCAGCAACTTTGAAGTGGTCTGCGACGAGTACGAGCGCCGTGACAAGGAGGAGGCCGCGATGCAAAAGAGCCTGAACAAGTACACCGCGTGGGCCACAAAGCGCAGCAAGGTTATGGAATTCGAGAAGCGATTCTCTGCCCGCGAGATGGTCGAGGTCATTGACAAAGCTGAGCGCAAGCTCGTTTACGACCGCCTTGGCAAGCCGCGCCGAGACCGCACAATGACGCTCGCCGCGTGCATGCACGACGCCTTTCACACTGGCAAAGGCCCGCTGGCGCCGCTTGCACTCGGTGGGTTGCTGCCAAAACTTTACGAAATGTACAAGGACCCGGCAAAGCTCCGAGGAAAGCGCAACACACGCGTCGGCAAGAAACGGAACAACAGAGGCGGCGGCGCGAAGGTGCACATCGAAGGGGCCCCCAGCGAAGGCAAGATGATCCTCGACGGCCCCATCGCCGGAGTCGAAGACAGCGACAGCGATGACGACGAGGAGGAGTATGACCAGCTGGACCGCCTCGTGGACGAGCTCGGCCCCGGGGGCGACATGCTCAAGATCTCCGTCAAGGACTGGGACCTCACAAGCGCAAACGACGACCTTGGGTTCGTCGAGATCGAGCTCGACGAGCTCGAACCGGACCAGATCCACATCGCTTGGCACCCGCTTGAATCCGCCGAAAAAAGGAGGGGACGAAAGAAGAGGCAACGGGTGAAATACAGGTCCAAGTCGAGGTCGCCAACGTGTTCGGGGAGAAGGACCTGCAGGTCCGCGTTGTGGTGCTGCGCGCGAGGGGGCTGCGCGCTGCTGATGCAGGGGGCACAAGTGACCCGTTTTGCATTGTTGAGTGTGGAACGTTTTCCCGTCGCACCCCCGTGGTGTACAAGACGCTCGACCCGGACTGGACCGGGACGAGGGGCGGGGGGCGCTTCACGTTTCCTCCAGTGGACGATACTCTCCAGGTGGAGATCCGCGACAAGGACCTCTTTACCAGTGACTTTCTGGGCGGCACAGACGTCTACCTCCCTGACTTGGAGCCAGGCGTCGAAAGCGTGCAGTGGTACCCCCTTGAAGGCGGCTTTGGCAAAACGCGCGCCACCGGCGAGGTCAAGATAGCGGTGCTGACGACGGCGCCTGTGACCGAGTACGGTCTGAAGGCCTCGCTGGCAAGCCTGCAGGTAACGGTCGTGGCAGCACGCGGCTTGCGCGCTGCTGACAAAGGTGGCACGAGCGACCCGTTTTGCGTCGTCAAGTGCGGGCTCGATGCGTTCTCCACGAGCGTGGTGCCAAAGAATCTCAACCCGAAATGGACAGAGTGCTACACGTTCAACGCAAACACGGCGCCCGAAGCAGGCGACGAAGACGCCGACGCGGTCGAGAACGTTGAGCTCCTGGACTGCTGGAAGGTTTATCAGCAGCTCCCCCGCCTGGACGTGGGCTTGGCGCGCGAGTTTGCTGAGGAGATGCGCGCAAACGCGCTCTTCCAGATGCTCGTTGTCGTCGCGAGCGAGGGCCGAAAGAGCAAGGAGGCCATCCTGTTTCAGCGGTTCTTGCGCGAGTATCGTTTCAAGTTGCTCGCCAACAAAATAGAGCCGCCGAAGACCATATTCAAGTCCAAGTCGTGGGCAACTGTGGACGTCGGGCTGGTGGCGATGTGGCTCTTGCGCCTCTCGCCCGAGCAGCGCGACAGGTTTTACGCTCTGAAGCAAGTTTTTGCGCGCGAGGTCGAAAAGGTCGAGGAGCGGCGTTTGCAGGAAGACCAGCAGCTTGCCGAGCACGCCAGGTCGCTTGAGGAGTGGCAGATGCAGCACGACCAGGAGCGCGGGCGCCGCCAACTGGAGGACTTTGCCCGGCGCCGCGAGCGCCGCGCGCACCAAGCAGGGACTGCAGAGCCTGGGCGCGCGGCGCTTGGGCTCCCCTCGGAGCCCGAGATCGTCACCAATGCTCGAGAGCGACTCGAAGAGATCGAGAAGGGCCTGAATACCGCGATGGTCAAATTTGAGGGCGACGCCGAGCCGGTGCGCGTCTTTCAAGACCCCGAGTTCATCTCTGGGCCGTACTCGGTCTCGGGCATCTACAACGAGTACATGATTTCGGGCTGGAAGCGCGCTCGCGAAATCAACGGCGACGTCGAGCTCTTTGCAGGCGGAACAGACCCGGACGATGTCTCGCAAGGCGTTTTGCACAACGGGTGGTTTCTCTCCGCCGTGGCAATCCTTGCAGCGTCTGGCTCGGTGGGGGACGAGGAGGTCGACCCCCTGATTGACAACCTGTTTATCAGCAAGACTCGGAACGAGGTCGGCGCCTACGCGATCCAGCTGTACAAAAACTCGCAGTGGGAGTTGGTGCTTGTCGACGACAAGTTTCCCGTTCTGGACGAAAAGTTTGTTACCGAGAAGAACGCCGGGGCTGCGTGCAGCCACAGCCTTCGCTTTGATGAGATGTGGGTCTCGCTGCTGGAGAAAGCCTACGCCAAGTACTAGGGACCTACTCAATGCTGGAGAACGGCTACGTCCACCACGCGCTGCGAACGCTGACAGGCTACGACGCAGAGGAGATCTTTCTCCTCGAGGCCTCACAGGGCCCTGCCCGTGTGCGGCTCTGGGAAAAGCTCTCGCGATACGCCCGGAACGGGTTTTTGATGGGCTGCGGCACCGTCGCCAACAACGCCGCTAGCGCCGAGCTGCTGGACAGCGGGCTCGTGTTCGGTCAGGTGTACGCAATTTACCAAGTGCGAACAGTTGACGCGCACCGGCTGCTGCAGCTGCGCAATCCGCCCGGGGCCACAAGCGAGTGGCGTGGCGACTGGGGCGACTCTTCCTCGCTGTGGACGACGCGGCTAAAGAAGAAACTGGGATGGACCGAGAACGAAGACGATGGCACGTTCTGGATGAGCTTTGACGACTTTTTGCTCTCCTTTCGCAGCCTGTACGTGTGCCATTACTATGACCCGAGCATTTGGCGCCACGTGAATCTGCGCGGGGTGTGGAGCGATATGGACGGGACCTCTGCCGGGCTCCCTTCCAAGCACAACCCTGACTGCAGGCTGCGCCGAAACCCTCAGTGGGTCCTCGACATTCAGCGTCCCGTCGATTTGCACCTCAAGATATCCCAGACGCTTCCAGACGGCTCTATGGTGTCCGAGCCGCAGCCGTTCGCGGCCATTCTCCTTCGAACTGATGCGCAGAGGCTGCGCCACGTTCGGCCCACACGGACCTTGTCGCGAGCTGCGTGGCTGCTTGGACGGGGCATCCTGATCGGCAGTACGAAAAGCACCTCAACGTCACCGTCACGGCGCCTGGGTACTATGTCCTCATGGTAGCCACGTACGACGCCGGCATGGAGGGTCCGTTTGAGGTCCGGATCGATTCGAGCTATGCTATTGGGGTTTCGCAGCTCGTGCCTCGCCCTGAGGTTGTTGAGGTCGCAAAAACCGAGGCCGCTGTCACCGAGGTCCCAGCCGCGAACTCGCGCTCGAGCAAGCTGGCTCATGCTCTTCGCGCCCGAGGTCGACGCATCGCCACAATCCTGGAGGATAAGCTTGAAAAACTCGAGGTGCTGGCGGAGGCAAAGAAGAAGACGCTCAACAGCTGGATGATCAAACACCTTGGCATCGACCTCCAGACCGTGCTCACGATTATCAAAGATGATGACGATGACGACGACGAGAGCGGCGAGCAAAACGACGGCAGCGTGTCCGGGACGACTGGCGAGGGCGGCAGCGATCGCGCTGCTCGGAGCGAGAGGAGGACCAAGAAACACACCGCCGTAGCAGCCGACACAGCACCGACGGCCACAGAGATAGAGGAGCTCTTGAGCGCGCCTGCTGTCGCTGCCACTCCAGCAGCTCGTGAGAGCGCTGCGCTCAACGCCTCAAGCGAGGACACGGGTCCGAGCGTCGCGCCAACAGAGCCTGGTCCTTCAGAAGCGGCGACGGACTGGGTCAAGCAGTACGACCCGCAGTCGGGGCAGTACTACTACTGGAACCAGTCGACGAGCATCACGCAGTGGGAGCGGCCTGACGGGTTTCAATCCGCGCGGGCGGCGCGGTCGCCTGAGATGGAGTCTGCAACGAAGATCCAGAGTCTTTTTCCGCGCCAAGCAGAGCAGGAGGCAAGTCCTGCAGGACGAGAGCGGCTGACTCGACTCGAAAGCGGGGCGGCCCCGTGTGAGCTGATGATGCCGCTCGCCTCGCGGCGTTGCTCTTGAGAGAGCAGAGGTGTTACTGCTGCCGTGTGGCGTACTGGTTCTTGATGTGTACTCTACATGAAACAAAAAGAAAATCCTAAGACGGTTAGATCGTGTTCCCTGAACGAAACTCTCTACGAGCCGGCCAGGCGAATCGGGCTGGGCCCCCAAACTCTAGCTAAGGGGCGCTCTCACGCGCCATCGCGGAGGCCGACGAGCCCTCCAGGTCGATGATGATTGCGCCTGGCTTCTTTGCAACCTTGACTACTTCCTTTGGCAATGGCGACTCGGCACTCGGCTCGCCTGGGGAAGCCGTTTGCGAGCCTGCGCTTTCGCTCAGCCGCACAGCGGGTTCCGAGGCAGTGATGACGACTGCACCGCCGGTGTCGGGGTGCGGTTGCACCACGGTAACCGCAGCTTGTGTTCGCGTTTCGTCCCCGTCAATCTTTGTCCCGCCGGAGGCTGGTGGAGCTGGCTTTGCCGCAGTAGCTGTTGGCGAGGGCGCTGTTGATCTCTGGTCCTGGCTGTCCGAGCGAAAGGGCTGGAGAGGGTC
>BLSG01000191.1:8693-19448 GCA_012862495.1 Thraustochytrium aureum | reverse complement strand
GCTGCTCTTCTGCTGTTCAAAAGTTGCTTCCAGTTCCACTCCACCTTCTTGCTGAACCGTTTTTAAAATTTAAAAAAGAGAATCCGCGTCTCTTAACTTATTGGGAGGGGGTTTGAGTTTGGGTTTTTCCCCTGCGAACATTCGCTCTCGGACTGCACTGTGTACGTGCGAGAGGCCGGAAAGTGGCTGAAAGGGAGGGGAACCCGCTTGTAAGGAGTTGAGAGGGCCGCCTCACAGTGCGGGCTGTTCAAGAACCGTCGGATTGTCTGAGGAGGATACTGGCCGTTTCGGGGTTCACGTTGAGCGTGTTTGGAGAGGTGCTGGTTCATGAACATTCCTTTCCACTGGTGAAGTCGCTTACGAAGTAGTAAGTGAATCTTGTGATCATTGCCTGGTCGTTTGCTTGTCGTGGTGATTTGTCGTGGTGACTTTGCCATGATGATGATGACTCTGTCCTTGTTCATGATGCGTTCAGGTTCCTGATGAGCTTGTCCTGCTTTTGCTGCATTTTGTCCTGCTTTTGCTGCATTTTGTCTTGCTTTTGCTGCATTTTGTCTTGCTTTTGCTGCATTTTGTCCGTCACGGCGTTGGGCCGCGCGCTCGGCGTGGCAGGTTGCCGCTGTCGCTTTCCTCGTGGCCGCCGCTGTTGCTTTCCTCGTGGCGCGAGGCCGCGCGTTGGCAGGTTGCGCGGTTCATCCCGATGGCCTTGCCGCGGCGATGACGGCGAACGGGTACACGGCCTCCACCTTCCAGCGCGCTCACGCCAAGCGCTTCTGCGCCGCGCGGGAGCTCCAGGGAACGGCCCCAGAGCCCTCTGGATTGTGCCTTACCTACTTCGCTGTCCTGCGAGCTTGCGGGCCCCGATCGATCGCATGGGCATGTGCTCCGGCGGCCAAGTACCTCGAAATGCGCGACGGACGCGGTGCGCACGGGTGTACGCGCTGCCGACGACGAGATTTTGGGCGGTGTGCACCGAGCTCGATTGGCAGTCAGTCGTCACGGCAGCTGCAGCACAGACGCCTGACCGGCACTGACCGGCAAGGAGCGGCGGCAGAGCCCTGCTGCCTTGTTGCTGCTGCCTTGTTGTTGCTGCCTTGCGCTTCTGCGCGACGCGTCGTCGGCTGGCTTTGCGTGCGTGCGTGCGTGCGGTCGGCGGCTCGGAGGGCTCTAGCTAGCTAGCTAAAGAGAGGGCGCAGGCAGGAATGTCGAAAAGGACGAGCGCGAGCAGGCGGCACGAACGCGACATGTCGATCCGTGAGGTGGCCGAGCGCGCAGGGCTGAGCCAGGAGCAGATCGCGAGGACTTTCAAACGCGAGGTGGCCGCGATGAACGCCGTTGGCGAGCTGGTCACTGGCGAGGGCGAGGTCAAGTCAGCCATGGCTTTGCTCAGCTTACTGAGGAGTTTCCAGCTCGGCGTGGCAGTGTTCATCGTGTTTCGCGTCGCGGTCCTGCTGCTTCGAATGCCCGCGCTGCCAGCTTTCCTGACGAGCTCGGGCTCCACACTGTTCAACACGCTGAGCAAAATGCGAACGCTGGACGTCGACCAGGCGCTCAAGGACTTTGGCTCAAGCCTGCCGGGCTGGGCAGCCCGGCCGTTTCTTGTCCTGTTCAAAACAATTTTCAGGTCGCTTGTCCTGGTGATTGTCGGCGCGATCATGTACTTGTACGGCGGCACCATGGTCAGTGTCATCGCCTCCTTCGCGGCGATCGCCTCCGTGTTCGATCAGTTTCTCGTCAAGGGGTCGCTGCTGATGCTCTTTTTCTCGTTCGCGACCGGCAACGGGGGCCGCCTCGGCCCGCTGGACGGCCTCCGCGAGTACGTGTTTTTCGCGACCGCGTTTGCGGTGACGTTCTCCTTCGTGGTCTTGCCGCTTTACGCCCCTCGAGTTATTTCTGACAAGCAGCGGGAGACCCTCAAGTTTGCGATGGTCGCTGCACACGGCACGCTGATCGTCGCTCTCCCGGTCGTCGTGCTGGCTACAGTTAGGGCGACCTGGAGCCTCCCAAGTCTCATGTAGCGCAATCCCCTGCTCTTGCTACTACCTCTAGAGTAGACAGCGTTGCTACGAGAGAGGCAAGGTATAGCTCTCGAGCTGGAGCTCGCGAGACCGGTCTCCAGCCAGGCGCCTGGCCCGTAACAGGAAACATCCTATTTTTTTATTATTTTTATAAAACCGATTGGCAAGCGATTGGCTCATCGCTTGCGCTTTTTGCGGGAGCGCGACACCGTCGGCTTTCGTCGGCTCGTCGAGCGCATTAGCGCCTGCCGCGACAGCTCCTCGTGGTTGACCGCCATGTCAAGCGCAGAGACGCGAGCAGCGAGACTAGAGCAGGTCCGCGTGCGAAGCGCGTAACCAGCGTCCCCGTACAGATTGGCGTACCAGTTCTCCATGGGCACCGACACCTCCTGCAAAACGACCTCCAGGAAACAGCACGCCTGCCGAAGGTCGCGCCAGTCTGTTGCGCTCGTCACCAGGCGTATCCAGCCCCTGCGCAAGTCCCACATCCAGCTCGTCAAGGGCTCGTCGAGTCGCGTGAGGAACACGCAAAACTCCAAATTGAGCAAAAACACCTTGACATCCACGAGCGTGCGCTCCGTGTACGAGCCTCGAAGCATCGGCTCCGGCGAAGCCTCCTCCGCGGCGCGAACATGCCGGGCCACAGCCGCGGCCCCAATCAGGATTCCTGCTCGCGACTCGGCGTAAAACCGCCGGGGCTTGGTCTGCGAGGCGGTCGCGGCTCCCGATTCACGCGCTTCGCAGAGCCGCTTGCCAATCAGCGTCATCATCTCCTCGCCCGTCACGGTGTCGCCGGCCCGGCCCTTGCCCTGCTCAAGCGCGCGCCAGAGCCCGGCGCTCTTCTCGCCGCGCACAAACAAGCTGGCTCGGGTCTGGATGGCATGCAGCAAGGCGCGCTCCCGGGCACCAGCAGGGTTGAGGCTTGCGAGGAACGTGTTGAGCTGCTTGCGGCCCATGATCACCCGCCAGCCGCTCTCTTCGGGCGTGGCGGCGCCGCGCCGGACAGCTTCCTCGCCGATGTAGACAAACAGCTTNCTGCCGTCGCCAGGAAAGAGCATGTACCGATTAAAGTACCGGTCCATGCCCAGCATCCTGGGCCGCGTGCTCACAGTCTGCAGCTTAAACTCGAGCTCGGCCTTCCAGCGCCGCGCGTCGTCCCTCGTCTCCTTCTTCCGTTTTTGCTTGTCGAGGTCGCGCTCGACCCGCTCGATTGCGCGAAGCAGGCTCTTGCTCAGCGCGCCCTCGCGCTTCGACTTGAACTGGCGGAGTTTGCGCTCCAGCTCCTTTTGCTCAGCAACTCCCTCGCCAGCGAGCCGGTCCAAGACTGGGTCTTCCTCCTCCTCCTCCTTTTCGGAGGCGCTCTCCTCGCGCTTGACCACCGGGGGCAGGTCGCGCCATTTTTGGCGAGTCTTAATCGTGATGAGCATCTTCCGCTCGATCAACTCGCGCATCGTGCCGCTCTCGGCGACTTGCTCGCACAAGAGCCGGAGCATGGCAGCGCGAAGCTCGATCGGGATGTCTTCGTACCGCTGCGTACCGAGCGCGACCACGAGCCGACGCAGAAGCGCAATGTCCTTGTACTTTTCGACCACCGGCGGCGCGAGGAGGTCGCCCGTGACCTCGGCACTGTTAATCACCGGCCCGAGGGGCGCGTCGTCGTCCACGTCCTCCTCCAAACCGCCCGCGCCGCCAGCCTCTACCTTCACCTCAACGCGTCGGTAGCACCGTTGTTGCTGCGCGTCGCGGCTCTCAAGGCGCTCCACCTCCTTTTCTTCGTCCGTGTACCCATCACGGTCGCTCCCGACCTTGAGGAGGGCCGACCTGCGCTCGAGAGCTTCCAACTCTTCGCGCTTCATGCGCTCCTCGATGTTGCGCTCCGCGTAGCTCACGGTGAACTCGCCCGTCTCGTCGTCAAACTCGGTCACCACGCCTTCGACGCACCCTGCTTCTGCAAAGTACTTTGTGATAATCCCGCCCACGAACGCGTACTCGGGAAACTGGTCCAAGCGCAGCAGGTCCACTCCCTCTGGGACCGAGGGTACTTGGACGGCTTGGTCGTCCGCATCAGCCCCAGTGGGCGCGCTAGCGGCGCTTTCGGCCGCTTCACCGTTCTCCTGGGTGTCAGCGCCGCCTGCAGAGTCCTTGCCCGCACGCTCCATGTCAGGCTTGCTTGCGACCTCTTCATCGCTCGCCTCGCCCTGGGCGTCGTCCGGCTCGTCAGAGTCCTTGTCTTTGCTTGACCGCTTCTTCTTCTTCTTCTTCTTCAATTTCTTCTTCTTCTTCCTGTTGCTGTCCTCGGCCCCGTTGCCAGACTCCTCGCCGTGCTCCTCCGCCGCAGCGGCGGTTTGTAAATCCTCGCCGCCATTCAGGGAGGCAGATGGGTCATCCGCAGGGGTCCCACTTGGCTGCTGGTCGTCGTCGGCGCCATCGTCGTCGCCACGCGTTTTGCCCTTGCTCTTGCGGCGCTTCTTCTTGTCCTTCTTCTTGCCACGCTTCTTGCTGATGGTGTACTCGGCGTAAACCTTGGCGCCCTGTTCTATGTCCTCTGCGCTAAAGTCGACCGCGTCGCCGTCGTCGTCAAACTTGACGTGCCAGAGGCCGCCCTGCGCGGCAGTCGCAGAGTAGGCGACAATCGTGCCGCGGTCGAACGAGCCGTCCGCGACTCTTCGCGCAGTTCGCGTTCCAACTTGCGGCCCTTCCTGCGTAAACCCACGTTCAACGAGGGCTGGGGTGAGCGAAAAGCCTCTGACGGTGGCTTTTGCGCGCTTGCGTTTTTTCGCGCCCTTCGCGCCCGACTCTGCTCCTGGCGTGTGCAGCACTTCCGAGATAGGCGCCCCGTCCCCCCACGGCGCGCTTGGGAGAACACTGTCCCAAACAAACGGCTCGGCTTTCGCTGCACGCGCGTCCTGCGTAACCCAAGCCTTGACGAGAGTCTTGGCCTCATTAGCCATTACGGTAGCCAACTTGAAAATAACCGAGCCGCGCTGGTTGTAGGCCTTGCAATTCTTCCAGATGAGATCCAAATCGCGCATGAACTGTCCGACGGTCTCATAGTGGCCACCCGCATGGAGCCGCTGGTCGATGGTGCTCAAGTCCATGGGCTCCTTGACAACGCTCAGATAGTCCCCGATTGCGTTGGTGTCAACCGGCTCGCAAAATATGCCGGCTTGCTCGTCCTGGGCAAGGCGCCGAACCACGGCGCGGCACCTCTGCGTCATCTCCGCATCCATGGGGACAAGATCCCCGGGACTCGCTTTCGCTACCGGCGCAGCCACGCCTTTCACGGCGTTGTCTGCGGCCTTCTTACGTTTGCGGGACGGTGCCACCGCCTCAGGGGCGTCGTCCTCGGCGGCCACCTCCCCTGCAACAACCTCCGGCTCGGGCGCAACCGGCTCGGGCTCGGGCGCGGAGCTGGGATGGGTCGCGTCGTCCCCCACAGGCAGCAGATGCGCGAGCTTGTCAGCTACCAGATACAAGCAGGCCCGCTTGCACGGGCCCGCCGCGTTCGACTTGAAGACGCCGGGCTTCATGAGCTCCTCCAAAACTTGAAGGACGTCGGTCAGCGAGCCATCGGCATTCGCCTCTCGTAGCAGCACGATGGTTTCGTTCACGCAAGCGCGGATTTTCGAACCGCGGTTCGTGGGCATCTCGCGCACTTCGACCAGCTTTTGGCCCCACGGAGGGAGGCTCGCAATGTGCTCAGAGGTCGCCTTCGAGATCGACGAGGGGATCAAGCTCGGCGCCTTCGGCTTGCTCTGCGCCCGAGGCTTCGCCCCCGAGGCCTTACCAGCTGCCCCAAAGCCGCCCATGGCGCTCGCTGTGGCGCCGCCGCCACCAGCGCGAGGCTTGGACTTTGGCTTGCTCTTTACGGTTTTCGGCTCGGGGGGTGCCAACACCACTGGGCGCAGCTTTTCAAGTTCTGCTGGGGGTTCGTACGGCAAGGCGATCATCTGCGGCGTCGGATACTTGAACAGCACCTCGACGCTAGGGCTACCGCTGTACTCGGCCGCCTCAAGCGCGCGGACGCGCTGCTCGATGGGAAGCATACCCAATTCGCGGGCTGAGATGAGGCGCATTCGCGCCGCACGACGGGCCATGCGCCGCGCGTTCTCTGTAAGCTCTTCGCCCTCGTCGTCCTCCATGTCGTCGTCCCGCGAGAGCACGTCCACGGCGCGAATCATGTTGCTGTTCACAGAGGTGTCGAGCGTGTGCAGCGTCTCCTTGATGGAGAGGTTTTCCCTGCCCGTCTGCATCTGCTTGACGAGGTACATGCAAAAGTAGCGCATGATCTCCTGCCACGTCGACTCGTTCACCGGGACATAGCGGCGCGCGGCGGTGCTCCGGTCCTTGGCAGCCTCGCTGAGTTCGGAGGCCGTCTCGCCAAGGAACAAAAACTCGAGCAGGTTGACGTGCGTGGGGCCAAGCAGCGCCATGTCGCACTCTTCGAGCGCGCGGCGCACCTCGGGCAAGAGGATGACTGGCGTCCGCTCTGGCGCCTCTTTCAGAATGGGTCTCGCGCGCGCCTTGCGCTTCCGCTTTGGGGCGGGCGTGAAGTACGCCGCCGCCAGCGCGCCCGCCGCGGTGCTGCTCACCGCGGCCGCATCGGTAAGAGTGCCTAGGCGCTGAAGCGCGGCGTTCTTCGCGATCAGGTTCGCCGTGGCCTTCTTTCGAAGAGCAGACGAGGCCAGCGCCGCCTTCTTCCTAAGGCTGTCTCCTGGCGAGCTTTCTGCGCCAGTCCCGACACTTGCGCCGCCGCCCTTGGCGGGGGTCCCAGGTCGCGCGCTTGAGGCGCCGTCGTCGACTTCGCCGTCCTCGCCGTCCTCCAAGTTCCCGAACGCGTCCTCCATCTCCTCGTCCAGGCCGCCGTCGAGGTCCTCGTCGAGGTCCTCCTCAAGGTCCTCCTCGAGGTCCTCCTCGAGGTCTTCCTCGTCCTCGTCCCCGTCGTCATCCTCGTTGCCGTCCGCGTTGCCGTCCTCGTCCTCCTCTCCGAGAGCTCCGAACCCGTCGGTCTCGTCCTCGTCCGGGTTGTAGAGACCGTCCATGAGAGGCGCCTTTTCGCAAAGCCCGACGTCGGGCCCGAACTTTGAGAGGAAGTCCCAGATCTCGAGGAGCGTGTCTGCAAGCGGATTTGGGCCCAGAGGCTCCATTGTGTGCACCGCCAACGGCGGGCTCGCGCTCGCAAAGTCGAGGTCGTCCGGAAGGTCCTCCTCCGCGGCAGAGTTGAGGTACTTTTCTATGGCCGCGCCGGCCCTTTCCAGCTTTTCGTAAAACACGAGAAGCTCTTGCTTGACCTCGGCTTCCTCCTTCTCGCGGGCTTCCCGCTCATGCTCTAGCCGCAGGGCCTTTTCGAGTCGCTTTTGCACGCTGTCCACTTTCGCGGCTTGGCGCTCGAGCTGCTCTTTGGCCTGCTTGGAGCTCTGGTGGATGCTGTTGAGCTCCTGTTTGCCGAGTTCGACCTTGCCAAGTCGCACTCGCTCCACCTCGGCGAGCGTGCGCTCGACCTCCTCGTTGGCGAGCTGGAGCGTTTTCTGCTCGAGCTCGAGCTCGCCGCGAAGCATTTCAATCTCCCGAGACTTTTCGTCCTTAAAGCTGTCCTTGTGAGTCTTGATCTCATCGCGCAGCGTCTTGAGCGCGTCCAGGGCCGACTGTTTCTCCTTAATCCGTGCTTCGCGGTCTTCACGCCGGGCGGCCACGGCCGCTTCGCGCTCGTCCTTCTTCGTTTGGATGCGATAGTTGCGCGCGAGGCGGTCCTCGATACGCATGTGGCGGCGCGCCGCAGCTTCGACGCGGCGGTCGACAGCGTCCTGGTGCTTGGCGATCCTGTTTTCGGCCTTCTTAATGCGCTGGTCAAGCATCGCATTCCGCTTTCGCAGCCGCGCGTTCTCCTTGTCTTGCGTGCCGCGCTGCACGCGGAACTTGTAGACCTTGACCTGGTCCATGCCGGGCAGCGCCTCAACGGCGTCTAGCACGGCGGGCTGGGTCCAGGCCAAAGAGGTACTTGGCCAGCTGCTCGTTGAGCATCGGCGTCAAGTCGACCTGCCACCACTGGATTTGGTGCGGCTGAGGCAAATCGTCCAGGTTTGGTGCACCAGCCAGGTAGTTGCGCTCCCCGATTCCTTTGCCGCCCTTGAGCGGGTCGTCGAGCGCGTCGAGCTCCGCGGCCGCCGCGGCCGCGGTGCCGCGACGGGCCGCTGCCGCGTCACCAGGGTGTTTGCGCGAGACTGGTGGCTCGTTCTCGCCGTTTTCGCGACGGAATTTGTCGATCAGGTCGAGCTGGGCGTCGGTGAGGTTTTTCTTGATAGAGTGCAGCGTTTTGCCTTGGTACGAGCAGCTCTTCCAGCCGTCGTCGGCCATCTTGCTCGGGTTGACCTTGCGTTTCATGGCAATGCTGAACGCGGAGGGCGTGTCAAAGATCAGCGTTTCGTGAGAGATCTTGCCGTCTGCGCTGACTGTGGCCGTCCACTGTCGCCCTTGGTAATCAATGCAAATAGTCCCGTCGCGGTCGATGATACCAATGCCAATGAGGTCCTTGAGCGTCGCTGGGCGCTTTTTGCGTGGGTCTTGGCGCGGCAACGCTCGCGTTAGCGGCGTTGTCGTGGCTGCCGCGAGGGGCACGTGCTCGGTGGCCGCGCCATCAGCCGCGCCATCAGCCGCGCCATCTGCCGCTTGTTTTGCGCCGTCAGTTGGCACTTCTGACGGCGACGCCATGGCAGCCATTGCCGCCGCCACCGCCAGCGAGTCCATCCCGCCGCCGTTTTCTTCCGCCGTCGCGCTCGCCTCTCCACCCCTGTCGGGGGTGGCGCCGTTTCCGACAGCGATCCCCGGCTCGTCCGAGGCCGCCAGCGACTCGGCGTCGCGTGCCTTGGTTGCGGCTAGCTCGCGCGCAGCGTCAAGCTCCACGCGCTTGACGAGCCCCTGCACGACCTTGCGGACCTCCTTGCGGATGAGTTCGAGCTTTTTCTTGTCGTTGTCCACTCGGGCGATTGCGCGCGACGCATTCGAGGGCTGGACGTTCAGCGCACAGATCTGGTCCGAGACCTCGACGCCGAGGCGCATCGCGTCCCAGTACCGATGCATGCCCAGCAGCACCTCGACGATCATGAGCGTCCAGGCCGCAGTGGGGCTGTGACCCTCCACTGACGTGCCCTCTGCCGTGTCGGTGATCCGAAAGGCTGGCGTAGCTTGGTTCAAACCCATTGTGACTTCGCACCGGTAGGTGGTGGACCGGCCCGGGCTGCGACCCGAGAGGAATCGGCATTCGCTGACGAACCCAAGCGGATAGATGTACTTGCGGGTGCAAAAGCGCGGGAGGTCGACGACTCGGCCGATCTCCAGGATCGTCACTTTGCCACACTTGATCGGCGCGACGAGGCGGCGGAGAGGGAAGATCCGAGGGCCCGTCGGCGCGGCCCCGTCCCGTGGAGCGCCCGTGGCGGTGACCGTTGCAAGCGCGTCGTCAGCAAAGCCTTCCGGCGGGTCTTGGAACCGATGCGCCACCGCGTCGTTCGCCACTTGAAAGGCGGCGACGTGGTCGCACTCCTCCTCGGCAGAGAGGCCAAGATAGGCCGCGACGTCCTTCCGAGTGCGCAACCGCTTAAACCTGGCGTCAAAAAGTACGAGTCCAAACTGCCCTTCGTGGCGCCCTTCAACCTGCGGATGATCTCAACCTTCCATGTACGCAACACTGTGTCTTGGCCCCGCCGCACGCGGTCCACCCACTCTCGGATCCCGTTTAGTTTGTCAAAGTGCGTGTGAAATTCTCCGTGGGCGTTGTCCACGAATTGCTCGCTGTCCACGTCGCATGTGAACACGACGTCCATGCCGCGGAGGTCTCGCGCGGGCCGCTTCCGCGGCTTGCTCGCGGACTTTGACCCTGACTTTGTAAAATAAGGCTTGAGCGAGGAGAGAGAGACCGGCGTCCCGGGACCTGCCGCCCCGCCTGCGGGCGCCGATTTGCGCCGTCTGGCCTTCTTGGCACCCGTTCCGCTTCCGTCGGACTCGTAGTCGTCGTCTTCGTCGTCGTCATCGCCGGTGGTGCCGTCGCTTTCTCCCTCGCTACGGTCGCTGTCGTCGCTGTCGCTGGCGTCGTCGCCGAGCTCATGTGACGCGACATAGGCGGCAGACGCGGGTTTTCCGCCAAACTGTCCACCGGGTGGCCGAGCATGCGTTGTCCCTGGCTCGTCTTGCTCGCCGTCGTCGCCGCCCGAGCTCGCCTCAATCTCCTCCTCGTCTTCGTCTTCCTCCTCCTCCTCCTCCTCTTCTACCTCTTCTTCTTCCTCCTCCTCCTCCTCCTCTTCCTCCTCGGCCGCCACTGCGGCCTTGTCCTCGAGTTGGCCCTCCTTGAGCGAGCGCCCGGCGGTACTAGGTTTCTTCTTCGCCGCCGCCTTGCTGGCGGGCCGAGCAGGCTTCGGCTTGGGGGCGACTTTGCCCTGGAAAAGCGGGCGCTTGGTGTTGCGCGCAGGAGCGGTTGCGCGCTTGGCTTCGCGCTTGGCCGCGGCCACGGCGTCAGCGCTATCCCACGGGGCCTCGCGAAGCGCCATGTTGGCCCATGGGAGCGGGTTTTGGCCAGGTGCAACCCGGACAACCCACTGGAGGTAGAGGGGTTCTGCGTTCGCTGCAAGGCGTTGCGCAAGCATGCCCATGGCCGAGTTTGCCCCGCTGAATGACACGCAGTTGGCGAACACGAGCTTGAGGTCGGCGTAGAATTCGCCGATGTCCGCAAACGGTTCGGCGTCAG
>BLSG01000189.1:15047-28151 GCA_012862495.1 Thraustochytrium aureum | reverse complement strand
AGGGGTATCGGCATCGGCTCCTTGGTAGCCTCGATATCTCCTGCTTGCAGACGCACTTGGTCAAGTGGCTGCCAGACGCCGCGCTGGGGACCCGACGCTGCATCACCCGCGGTCTCGCGCACTCCGTTCGGCAGTTTCCGTCGCCCTGAGAGACTGTGCCGCGCTCGTAGGGCGACGTTTTCTTTCGTACATTCGAGGACCAATCCCACAACCATCTTGGCTCACCCAACGCGCTCTGCCTCGCACTCCTCGGCTCGACCCCCGCTGGCACCCATCCACCGTGCTCAGCGCCCATACGAACGACCGACCGACCACCAAGGAATGGACAGCCCTCGCGACGAGTCGAGCGCGCGTGAGGTTCGCACGAGCCAGGGTCGTGGCCGCTCAGAAGTTGAGCAAGTGCTGGACAGTGTCGTTTTCCGTGTCGCGAGAAGAGAAGCAAAGCGCAACCCCCGACGTCGCAAGCGAAAGCGCCGTGCGGAGCGCCTTGCGGAGCAAGCTGCTGAAGCCGCCAAAGCTCTCGAAAAGGTACAAGCGCCAATCGTGCGGAAGCTCGTCAAGTTGCCGGCTAGCGTCGTTGAATTTGTCATGCGGTTCCTCTCGCCAGTTTGCGAGTCCTGTGCTCGAGCAACCAGTAAAACGTGCGCGACTTGCAACCACCAGAAACACGTTTGCCAGGAATGCGGCCCGAGGTGTTCCGATTGTACCAGTCAGTCAATCTGCACGTCATGCGGACAAGAAAGCCCAACCGCCGAATGCACCTATCATTGCGGAAACCTCCTCTGCGCAAACTGCGAGGTGTGTGCCAAGTGCCGGCCATGTAGCCTTCATGCGCATTGTGACATGCGGCCTGTTGTCCAGACATGCAGCTTTTGTGGTGTGAGCAATTGTGAAGTTTTCGAACGCTATGGGGCTTTCCCAGAGGCTTGGTTTTGCGACGATTGCAGGGACGAAGAGGAAGACGAACTTGAGTGGCCGTAGCGCAACGAGCAAAGGTCGCGGCGCGAACGGCTCTAGCTAGCTACTAGCTGCACTGTCGAACGCCAAAAGGTGCAGAGTGGTGCTGCTTTCAAGAGCTGAAAAAGGCAAGCGGGACCCGATTTTATTAGTGGGCTCAGTCGTGCTACAGCCACGGTCGTGTCGTGAGCGCTTGTGGCGAAATCAGCGCCGCAGCATCATCGCAATGACGAGGAGCAGGAGCATCAGGGGCGCCTGCAGGATGCTGGACCCGGAATCGTTCCCGGAGTTGATCCCAAGAAACGAGCCCTTGGTGACCTCGAACGAGAACTTGCAGTCCGCGCCGTCAAGGGCACTGAGTTTGGCAACCACGCTACTGCCACTGCTCTCCATCGTCCCAAACCCTGCCAGGGTAGCCGAGGTCGGGCTGGTCATTTCGCCGCCAATGATTACGCAGTTGCAGGCACTGCCCGCGTACAAGGACTTGGCTTGGAAAATGCCGCTGGCCAAGTTTCCGCTAACCTCGTAGCCGCTGGAAACGCAGATGTAGTTGCAGCTGTTCTGGTCGACGACTCCGCAGGCCTCGCCGCTGAAGCCATTGTACTTGATCGTGGCTGAAGAGGACATGGTTGCGCTTCGATGCTTAGGGCTTGTGCTTTGGGCTTGTGCTTTGGACTTGCTTGTTCGCGGTGCTTCTGGAACTGCTTGTTGCTGCGTAGCGATTCGGGTCTGCTTGGCAGGCCATCGGCAGCTCAGCGGCTGTTCCAATGTTTTGAGCACCGGTAGGGGTGCTTACATCCCTTTCGTTTTGGCACGGCCGAGTTCTCATAGCGCGACTGTGGACTTGGAGCAGCAACCACCTCTCGTTGAAGAGCTGGCGGACGAGTACGCCCCGCTTGTTCTTGACCAAGATCAATCGAAGCGCTGTGGACTGCGCTGCGCGAAGAGAGCAAGAGCGCTACCGGCCCGGTCCCCGCGCCCTCGGCACCGAAACAGGTGCACAACCTCTAGTAGGGACGCCTCTCGCGCTCTGGCGACAGGCGTTGAGAGAGGCAAAGAGCTGCTTGGGTCAGCCGTTCGAGCCTCAGGTCTTGTGCACCCTCTTTCGGCCGACTTCCGTTCGCCTACCGACCGGAGCGCCGCGCGAGTTGTTGGCCTATCCGGGCTGAGCGCGTTTTGGCGACCGCCTCGCTAGGAAAGAGTGAAAGCGGTGCGCACGCGTGGAGCGACCCCGGTTGTCGCCTTCTGGACTTGTCAAGCTCGTGCGGTGGCGTTCACGTTTCGCCCATCTGCATGCGCAACGCGGGCGAGCATCGGGCAATCGAGTACCTGGCGCGACGTCAACCTCCTTCGCGAGTGGATAAAGGCAAGCCGACGCCTTACCGGGCGGGTAGCGGCGGTGGACCGGTGAAACGATAGCTGCCGGCTAGCTCGGTCGCTCGCACTACGGAACTAGCTGGATCGCTCGGCATGCGGCGCCAGCCAGACGCAGAGCATTTCCAGCAAGAGCTTGCGGCAGAGCGGCCAGTCGTGCACAACTCGCCGCACAAGCGAACGCGTAATGTGCGCGCTCGATCGGACTCGAGTTTGCACGATTGCACTTTCACAGATACCCTGGCAGTGGCGGCTGACCTCTCTCGACCCGCGCGGGGCTGCACAGGCATGATCTTCTACGCGGCAATCAGTGCGTCATGATGTACTACCAGAACCTTTTCAACTGAACATACTCTACCGGTACTCTACCGGTGCCCGGCGAAGCGCGACAAAAGATCAAGGTATTACCCTACCTACCGCGATCACACGAGTAAGTACTCGAGTACTCGACACCGGTATGTAGAGTACTCTGCGTACCGGTAGGCCCAAGTTGGGTACCTACAACCAGGGAGTGAGTAGGTACTTCTGAAAATGTACGCGAGTAACGAGCGAGCAAATGGATCGCGTCTTTCGTTCGATCCGTCCGCGCAGCAGCAAGGCAGGCAGACTGGGTTGAGCCAACTGAACACGGCCGGTCCTCGGCCTACTTGTTTCTTTGATTGAACAACTACTAGTAGCTAGCTAGCTAGAGCTAGCTCTGGGTAGAGTAGTACTCTGTGTAAAGGTGGTTTAGTGTTTGCCATTGTCCTGCGACTGGTACAGCTTGGCATATGCGCCGCCCTTGGCAAGCAACTCCTCGTGCGAGCCAAGCTCGACGATGACACCGTGGTCAACGACGGCGATCTGGTCGGCGCCCTGGATTGTCGAAAGACGGTGCGCGATCACAATCGTAGTGCGCTTCGACTCTGCCATAAGCTTGTCCAAGGTCTCCTGCACAATGCGCTCGCTCTCGTTGTCAAGTGCAGATGTGGCCTCGTCCAAGAGCAGGACCTCCGGGTTGCGGATGATGGCGCGCGCGAGGCAGATACGCTGCTTCTGGCCACCGGAGAGCTGCGAGCCCTTCTCCCCGACGAGGGTCTGGTACTTGTCCGGAAACGACATGATAAAGTCGTGCGCGTTGGCCGACTTTGCGGCAGCGATGACCTGCTCCTCCGTGACAGGGACGTCGTCCGAGCCAGTGCCAGAGTCGGCCACGCCGTAGGCGATGTTCTCGAAGATCGTGGTTCCAAAGAGCTGCGGCTCTTGCTGAACAAACCCAAGCTTGGCGCGCAGCCAGGCCGTGTTGGCGTTCTTGGTGTTGATTCCGTGGTACGTGGTGGAGCCCTTGTCAGCATCATAAAAGCGCTCCAAGAGACTGATCCCGGTACTCTTCGCCCGAGCCAGACGCACCGCACAGGGCGACGGTGGTGCCAGCCTTGACCGTGAGCGTGAACGACTTGAGGATCTGCGCGTCGGGGCGCGGATGGGTAGGAAAAGTCGACGTCGGTGAAGACAATGTCGTCGCCCTGCTCCGCCTCGTCCTTGGCCCCCGCCGTGTCGAGCGGGTCGCATGCCGACTTGCGGTCGAGGATTCGAAACACGTTGGAGACGGAGACAGAGGCCTTGGCCACATCGGGCGCCATTGCAGCGCTCTGACCCATCCCAAAGCCCGCCATCACAACCGCGAAGAAGACGTTGATGACATCCTGGAAGGTGTACCCCTCGTTGACGATGAGACGCGCGCCGTACCAGAAAGCGATCGAGTAGATGACGAAGATGACGCCCTGCGAGAACCCAAAGCCAAAGCCGGCCACGATGCCGCGCTCGACCGCCTTCTTGCTCGGGCCCTCCAAAAACGAGTCGTACAGTTCGACCACCTTGGTGCGAAGCCCGAACGCGGTCACAGTGCGAATCCCGCTGACCGACTCGCTCAGCACTTGGCCGGCCTCCGAGAGCGCCTTGTCGTCGCCTTTCGCCATCCCGCCCATCATCATCATCTGAATCGCGCCACCGATCACGATGAGCGGCAATAGCGCGATAAGGACGAGAGTGAGCTGCCAGCCGTACACGAAGGCGATGACGAGACCAGCAGTGAGCGTGACGAGGTTCATGACCCCGAGGCTGAGCCGGTCAGAGACGCTCGCCTTGACCAGCGCGGCATCCGTGGCCAGCTTGGAGCTGAGCGCACCAACCGAGTTCTTGCGCTGGTCGTAAAAGCCGATCTCCTGGCGCAGCAGCGCGCCAAACAGCTCTGAGCGGACGCGCGTGGTCATCTTCTCCGCGATCATGCCAAAGTAGAGGTTTTGCAAAAAGTAGCAGATCGCTACAGCGATGCTGAGGTACACGAAGAAGAGGCTAAACTTGTTTGCCTCGCTCTCGATGAGCGCCGTGGTGGGGAAGAAGTAGACGTTGCTGATATTGGCGAACAGAATGGCAAACACCGGCATCGTCGCCCCGTTCACACTGGCGGCGAACACGGCGGGCACATAGTACCACGCTTCGGGCTTGGAGAACTTGAAGATGCGCGATACGGGGACCGAGTAGAGCTTTTCCTTCTTGGCCTTTTTCCCCACGGCCTCGTCAGCGACGACGACCAGCTTGCCCTTTTGAAGAGCCGAGGCATTGCGATTGGACGAGCTGGGCATCCGCTCGTCCTCGTCCTCGTCGTCATCCTCAGCCGCGCCATCGTCCTCGCCAGCGGCAGCGGCACTGCTCTGCCTGGCCGCCGAAGCGGAGCGGCCAGAGCCGGGCTCGTTCGCCGACGCCCCGCGGGCACTGAGGTGCGAGCTGCCGAGGCGCTCGGACAGCTCCTCAGACGCATCGATGATCTCTTCGAGGTCGACGTCCTTGCCAGACTCTTGCGAGCGCTGCGCAGCCATGATGAGAGCAGCATAGGAGCCGTCGAGGGCCACGAGTTCATCGTGGGAGCCCTGCTCGAGGACACCACCGCGACCAAGCACGACGATCTTGTCAGCGTTGCGAATCGTGCTGAGCCGGTGCGCGATGGTGATGGTCGTGCGTTTCTTCTGCGTGAGGAGGTCGTCAAGTGCGGCCTGTACGACGCGCTCGCTCTCGTTGTCGAGAGCGGATGTGGCCTCGTCAAGGATGAGAAGCGTCGGGTCTCGAATGATGGCGCGCGCGATGGCGATGCGCTGCTTTTGGCCCCCGGACAGGGACGACCCGCGCTCGCCCACGAAGGTGTCGAAACCCTGCGGCAAGTCTTTGATGAAGTTGTACGCGTTGGCGGAGCGAGCGGCCTGCTCGATGTCACCTCGCGTCACGGTAACGCCGTCGGGGGCCCCGTAGGCGATGTTTTGCGCGATAGTGGTCGCGAAGAGGACGGGCTCCTGGCCCACGAGGCCGATCTTGTTGCGCCACCAGGCGAGGTCGAGCTCGCGGAGGTCGACGCCGTCAAGTGTAACTACGCCGCCGTCAGGGTCGTAAAACCGCTGCACGAGCTGCGTCACGGTCGACTTGCCACAGCCGGAGCCGCCAACGAGAGCGACGGTCTGGCCAGCCTTGACCTCAAGGTTGAGCCCGGAAAAGATGGTCTGCTCGGGGCGGCTCGGGTAGCAAAAGCTGAGGTTGGAGAGGGTGATGTTGCCCTGCACTGCGTCCAGGCGGCGGCCGCCCTTGTTGGACTGGATGGAGGGGACGCGGTCCAGGACGGCGTAGATCTTGGCGGCGGCAGTCCGGCCGTTCACGAGAGCGGAGATGCTCGGCGAGGCCTGACCCAACGCGAAGGCGCCCATAACGACGGCGAAGAAGACCATGAGGATGTCCCCGCCTTGCACGCAATCCGAGTTGGGGTTGTTGCAGCCGCAAGCGCAGGCAACGCACCGGCAAACGTCAGCCATCGTTTCGAACGTGTACGTGAAGGCGTAGTTGTTGTTGATGCAGCCGAGCGTATCGGCGAGCTCGACAGTGACCACCTGATTGACCACGCAAGTCGAAGGTGCGCTCGCCGGCGGAGGGAACGCACTTGCGGCCTCGTTGTCCGAGTCAATGACGAGCACAGAGCCATACCAGAACGCGAGCGCGTACATGAGAAAGTAGCAGCCGAAGGTAAAGCCCATGCCGAATCCCTGCGCGCGCGCCTTTTTGACTCCAAAAGCCTCGGCCACCTCAAGGTGGGACTGGTAGCGCCGGGTCAGCCGCGACTCGATACCAAAGCTCGCCACGGTGCGGATCATGCTAAAGGCCTCCTCGGCGACGCCGCCCGCAGCGGCATACGCGCCGAGGCCGCCGCTGGTCGTGTCGGCCATTGTCTTCATCATGAGGAAGCCGCCGATGGCCAGCAGAGGGGCACCAGCGACGATGACGAGTGTGAGCTTCCAGTTTTGGACAAAGCCGACGATAAACCCGGTCAGGAACATGGACCCAAACTGGAACAAGGCGCCGAGCTTCTCGCCCATCGACTCGCGGATCACCACCGTGTTTTCTGCGATCTTGCTCGTGAGCTCGCCGGTCTTGCAGCCGTCAAACCAGGCGATTTCCTGGTTGAGGATCGCGTTGAGGTACTCTTTGCGGATGCGTAGGGTTTGTCGTTCGGAGCTGATTGTGAACAGGGCGACCTGGCCGGTCCCGGAAATCAATGCTCCGATGCCCAAGTAGCCAAAGAAGGCGGCATACTCGCCTCCGAGGTCGAGGATGGCTTGGGACGTCGTCGCGGTCTGAAAGTCTGTGAACAGGTCGCCGAGGATAATGCTGAACAGTGGCATCACGACTCCTGTCGCCGCGCCGCAGATAGCACCGCAGGTCATAAGGATCCAGTCGGTGGTGTCGGCGTACTTGAAAAGGCTGAGCAGGGGGACCATGCCCTCCTTTGCGGCGCCCTTTTCGGGGACTTCCGGCCCGGGCTCACGCTCGGCAACGGCCACGGTCGCGGCCTCGCCTGCTGCTCCCTTGACGCTCGCCACCGAGACGCCCTTGTCGGCCAACACATGCTCCGGTTCCATGGCTGCTACGCCAAGGCAGTCTGGTCCAACAGCACTCGTTGTGCCTACGTGCGTTGCTCCTTCCCGTGCGCTGTCCCTTTGTACGAAAATGCCTCGGCGTTCGTGCGTGCGTTGGGGGTCTGCTCGGTGCAATGCACAGCGTCAACCCCGCTCCCCACAAACAAACAGAGAGTAGAGTGAGTAGCCTGGGTAGAGTGGCGGTGGTACTCGACCACCAACAAGGCGTCAGCTGCCTGCATGTATGCATGCATGCAGGCATCATTTCTGGTCAACCTCTCACCGCGCAGCGCCCGGTGTTCGGCACATAACAGCGAGGGAATGTTGCGCGAGCGATCGCTGCGTGGATGAACCTCTGGCAACCCTCGCGCATCCCCCGCGTCACTACTCCCTCGGAGCCACTCGGGCCTCCTGCGCTAGCCTTCGCTTGGGCGGCCATATGCTCCGGCGGGCCGAGACTCGGGCACCTTGGCCAGCCTGGCCCCCGAAACGGCGGGGCTGCATCGCGTGCTGCTGTGTGGCGTCGCTCGCGGGTCGGATGACTTGGGGAATCGAGAAGGAGGCAGAAGCAGGTGAAGGAGGCAGAAGCAGGTGAAGGAGGCAGGAGCAGGTGGGATGCCGCGTAGCGAGCGAGCCCTGCGTGCCCATTCGTAGGTTGCTGCTGTTGGCGTCGAAACGGCTGCTACGAGCCGGCCTTGCATTCAGGCGCAAGGCAGCGGTTTCTTACGACACGACACATTCGCGGGCGGCCTGTCCGTTGGTTTCGCAAGCGTCCAGAAGGACCCGGCGGCCTCGGCGTCGTCGAACTGCCAGTGGAGCCCATGCACACGTGTTGGGCGAGGCGCAGGGCGTTTCGGGGGAGAAAACTCGGGCGCCTGCCCGCCCGAGTCAACCGTTGATGAGCCGCCTCGCGCCATCGCTCTGCACCTGCCAGACTCTGCTGTGCCTCGATAGAACCTCGCTGCGCAGGGATGTCGTGCAGGCCGGCGCACGCGAACTCACTCGCGTGCGACATCCTTCTGCTGAAGAGCACTCGAGAGTGTGTGGCCTGGCCAAACCAGCCTCAAGGGCCGATGTCGCTGGGGCGTCATACACCTGTTCGCGTAAACACCCGCTTTGGTACTGTCAGGCGCCTCTGTTACGGGACCGACCAATCCCGGATGCGACATAGTCTCTGTACCAGCCCTGGGTCCGATCAAGACTATTGCGTCAGCCCCACGCGAGGTCCGGTGCGGTGCGCGCGCGGCCTTTTGGATCGCGGTACCGTACAAGGCCACGCGTGGCGTCAAAGCGCGACTGCGACGTGTTTCGTATGTAGAAAACAATGCAGATACGTGCGCAAAGAAGTACAAGACCACGAATACCAACCCAGCCCCGCAAATTGAACAGACCAGAAGAAAAGCAGAACAGAAAACCTGCCGCCTCTCCCAGCGGGTGCCCTTTCGTCGCGTTTTAGTTGTGAGGCCGCGCGCGGAACCCGTGCGGAACCGCCTCAGTTCAAAAGCCCTGCAACGCCACTCACTCATCAGCGGTCCACTGCGGAGATTGGGCTCTTGAATCCCCAGGGTCTCTCTGCAGCTTTGGCTCTCCCCCCTACTTCGTGGTTTGTTCTTTTGTTCTCTTGAATCAAATAAACAAAAAGTTGAATGCATTTGCGTTGTATTTTGTGTGTTTTTGTTGTGACTTGGACGAATGGAGCGGCCAGACCTGCATGCGCCGCACGGCAGTCAGGCAGGCAGGCAGACCCCAATCGAGGACGAGGACCCGCCGACCCGCCGACGGCGACCGACCGAGCGCTCGAGCTTGAGCCCGCGCGGACCGGGCAAGTGCTCTTGCTTACTGGGCCGGACGTCACGCTGCGCTGGGTCGGGCTTCGCGCGACGTGTGGTTGTGCAAGTGCGCTCGGGCACGGTGTGCGACAGGCAGAGTGAACCAGCAGCTGCGCGAGGATGGGCAAGGCCGAAGCGGCCGCCGCGCTGTCGCCAGCGAGCGCGAGCGATGCGGATGTGCTTGGCAAGGCCGCGACGAGCTCCGATGGAGAGCTCGTGATTAAGCCTGTGTCGGTCTGCGGACTGTTCAAGTTTGCGGACACGCAGGACAAGGTACTGATCCTGCTCGGCGCCTTGGGCGGAGTGGCCTCCGGCGCGGCCCTGCCGCTGTTCAGCATCCTGCTCGGCGGGCTGTTCGACGACTTCAACACCCCGGACCCGGAGGCCGTGCGCGAGGCCGGGAACAAGTATGCGCTTCTGTTCGGCATGATCGCCATCGGCGCCTCCTTTGCCGCGTTCTTGCAAGTGGCCTGCTTCACAATGACGAGCGAGCGCCAGACGCTGCGCATCCGCAAGATGTACCTGAACGCGATCCTGCGGCAGGAGATCGCCTTCTTCGACCTGGGGAGCGGCGAGCTGTCGAGCTCCATCGCCGAAAACACCGTCGTGATCCGCGACGCCATGGGCGATAAGCTCGGGCTCCTCTTCCAGTTCGGCACCATGTTCTTCGCCGGGTTTGCCGTTGGCTTTTACATCAACTGGCAGCTCACGCTCGTCGTGGTCGCGGTCACCCCGCTCCTCGCGGTCGGCGGCTTCATGATGATGCGGGTTATGGCCGACGCCACCTCTGGAGGCCTCGGCGCGTACGCCAAAGCTGGGGCCGTCGCCGAGGAGACCTTTACCATGATCCGCACCGTCGTCTCGTTCGGCCTCGAAGACCGCCAGGCAGAGCGCTATCGCAAGGACCTCGTCGTGGCGGAGGAGAACGGCATTAAAAAGTCGCGCGCCCAGGGGCTCGGGATGGGCATGACCATGGGCACCTTCTTTCTCACGTACGCGCTGGCTTTCTGGTACGGAGCCAAGATCGTCCTCGCCGACAAGGACGAAGCCGCCGCAATTGCGCCGCCCAACCCCGCCGCAACCAGCGCCTTTTGCGCGGTCGGCACGCTTACCGCCGCCCAAGCGAGCTCCATCGGCTGTTTCCCCAACGACGGACTCGACATTGTGCTCGCTACCGCGGCCGACGTTTGCAACTGCCTGGCCTGCGCGTGCGGCTGCGCTGTCACCGGGGACTGCGTCTCCGGCGGTGACATCGTTCTCGTTTTCTTCTCCGTCGTGCTCGCAGCGTTCTCCCTGGGCCAAGCGGCGCCGAGCGTCACCGCGCTCTCCAACGGGCGCGCCGCCGCTGGCAAGATCTTTGCCATCCTGTCCCGCACGCCCTCGATTGACGCCTCCAGCGCGGCCGGCCTCAAGCCGGACGCGGTCGTGGGCGCCCTTCGCCTCGAGAACGTCAGCTTTCGCTACCCATCGCGGCCCGAGACGCTGCTCTTCGACAACCTGACCCTCGATATCCCGGCGGGCAAGTCCACCGCTCTTGTCGGAGGCAGCGGCAGCGGCAAGTCAACGGTGACCCAGCTCGTGCGCGCTTCTACGACCCCGAGCAGGGAAGCGTCACCCTTGACGGGGTCGACATTCGAGAGCTCAATGTTCGCTGGCTGCGCGAGCACATGTCGCTCGTCTCGCAGGAACCGATCCTCTTTGCCACCTCGATCGCGCAAAACATCGCCTACGGTTGCGTCGAGGGCTACGAGCCCACGCGCGAGGAGATCGAGCAGGCGGCGCGCGCCGCCAACGCGTACGAGTTTATCATGTCGTTCCCCCAGGGGTTTGACACCTTTGTCGGCGAGGGAGGCTCGAGCATGTCGGGCGGCCAAAAGCAGCGCATCGCCATCGCGCGGGCGATGATCCGTGACCCGGCCCTACTGATCCTGGACGAGGCCACCTCTGCCCTCGACAACGAAAGCGAGCGAATTGTGCAGGCCGCTCTGGACGATCTCCTCAAGGCAAAGGCGCGCACCACGATCGTGATCGCGCATCGCCTGACGACGGTGCGCGATTGCGACAAGATCATCGTCATGGGCGACGGCAAGCTGCTCGAGCAGGGGACCCACAACGAGCTTGTTGCCAAGGCGGGCGGCCACTACAACGCGCTGCTCGCCGCCGCCTCCAAGACCAAGGGTGGCAAGGCCCGCAAGGAGCGCCGCTCCAAGCAGCGCAACTCGCGCGGGACTCGTTCGTCCGGGTCAAGCGCCCCACTCGAGTCCGACGCCGCAGACGGTGAAACCGACAACGAGGCCGGTGATGATGATGCCGTTGCTGACGACTCGTCGGACGAGGAGCAGACCAAGACCAACTGCTTTGGGCAAAAGAAGAAGCAGAAAAAGAAAAAGACCGAGGAGGAGCTCGAGGAGCTCTACACCGTGCCCATCTCGCGCATCTTCACCTTCAGCAAGCCAGAGAAGATGATCTACATCCCGGCCATCTTTTCCTCAGTCGTGAACGGCGTGCAGCTGCCTCTGTTCGCCATTCTGTTCTCGGGCATCAGCACCACCTACTTTTTGCCGACCGCTGCGCTGATCCAGGATCAGGCCAACACGTACGCGCTGTACTTTGTCGCCTTCTCTGTGGTCGGCGCGGGCGCCAACTTGGTCGCCTTTCAAACCTTTGGCACGATCGGGGAACGCATGACCACGCGCGTCCGCCTCCACCTCTTCAAGGCGCTCCTTCGCCAAGACGTCGGCTTCTTCGACGACAAGAAAAACTCGGTCGGCGCCCTCACAAGCCGGCTGGCCACCGATGCCGCCCTCGTCAAAGCCTCGCTCGCGGACCGCCTCAACTTGATCGTCATGAACCTGGCCACCGTGGTCGCCGGTCTCGTCATCGCCTTTTACTACGGCTGGGAGCTCACGCTGATCCTCATCGGCCTGCTCCCGCTTCTCATCATCGCCGGTGCGGTCCAGATGGCCGCCATGGGCGGCGTTGCGAAGGAGGACGACAAGGCTCTGGCCGGGGCCGGGCAGGTGCTCAGCGAGTCGATCCACGGCATCCGCACTGTAACCGCCTTCGCGCTCCGAGACCGCGTCGTCTCGCTCTACGACAGCTTCCTCGAGGGCTCCAACAAGCTTGCGCGCCGAAAGGGCCTCATCGTCGGGTTTGGCTTTGGCATAAGCCAGGGCATGATGTTTGTTGTTTATGCTATCGCTTTTCAGCAAGGTGCGCGCCTCATCGCCGACCCGGACAAGAACTACGACTTTGCCCGAGTCATCAGCGTCTTCTTCGCCGTGGTCATGATGGGGACTGGCATCGGCCAGTCTGCCGCCATGACCCCGGACGTGGCCAAGGCGAGCCGCGCCATCTCGAACGTTTTTCGCATCGTCGACCGGAAGACGAAGATCGACCCCATGGACGAGTCCGGCCTCGGTGCGGAAGCGCTCAGCGGCGGCGACATCGAGTTTCGCGACGTCGACTTTGCCTACCCGACCCGGAGTGAGGCCAAGGTGTTTGACAAGTTTTCCCTCACGATCAAGCCCGGGCAGACTGTTGCCCTCGTGGGCCAGTCTGGGAGCGGCAAGTCGACGGCCATCGCGCTGTTGGAGCGGTTTTACGACCCCTCGGCGGGCGAGATCACCTTTCAGGGCATCCCGCTTCGCAGCGCCAACTTGCGCTGGCTGCGCGGGTCCATGCTTGGCCTCGTCCAGCAAGAGCCGGCCCTCTTTGGAACGACCGTTTTTGAGAACATCGCCTACGGTGTCTGTGACGCCAAGCTGGCGGAGACCAAGGGTCTTGTCACGGAGGAGATGGTCGTCGAGGCGGCCAAGAAGGCCAACGCGCACGAATTCATCTCCGAGCTGCCGGACGGGTACCAGACGCAGATCTCCTCTTCGACGCTCAGCGGCGGCCAGAAGCAGCGCATCGCCATCGCGCGCTGCCTGATCCGCGACCCCGATGTGCTTTTGCTCGACGAGGCCACCGCGGCCCTCGACAACGAGAGCGAGGCAATCGTGCAGGTC
>BLSG01000183.1:8793-21243 GCA_012862495.1 Thraustochytrium aureum | reverse complement strand
TCGACCGCCACGCGGTCAAAGAAGGCTCTGCTACGGACCTCCGCGGCGCACGGCCTGACAGTGGGATCGGCCGAGCACAGCTCGGCCACCAGCTCGGCCATGTTGTGCACGCCATCGAAGAGCTCTTCGAGGACTCTCCCAAAAGCAAACATATCGGCGCTGCTCCGTGCCGCAGTCTCGGCGCCAGAAGCGACCTCGGGCGCGAGGTACTTTAAGGTGACGTGCAGGGCCCGCGTCGCCGTCGCGTCGGCGCGCCGCACACCGTCAAAGTCGCCAATCACGGCCCGCCCCGACTTTGTCAACAACACGTTGCCGGGCTTGATGTCCATGTGCACGCACCCGGCCTCGTGCATAGCTACGAGGCCGTCGAGCAGGTCGCACGCAATGCTTTTGCAGGTTTCCACGCTGCGGGCCCGGCCAGCGTCGCTCTGTAGCCACTGGTCCAGGCTGCCTCGCTCGTAGTAGGGCATCACGAGAAACCCAGAACGCTCCTCCACGAAAACGCCCTGCACGCACACGACGAACGAGTTTCGCAGCCCATGCAGCACGCTGCACTGGCGGTAAAAGTGGCGCTGGCGGTCTTCGTCGCCAAGAAAGAAGCGCTTGAGCACCACTGGCTTGCCGAGCGGGTCCGTCGCGCGAACGACGGTTTTGCCGCCAAAGCTCGCAAGCGTCTCCTGCACCGCGAAATCGCGCTCCTTGGCGCCGTCAGACCAGATGCCGCTGCGGCACAGCTCCGAGACCGGCAGACCCGAGGTTATGCGCAGCTTGAGCAGAAAGCTCTCGTCGAACCGCTTCTCCGGAAAGTGCTCGGAAGCGACCTTGAGGATTCGCGCTCTCTCCTTTACCAGCTCCTGCTCAATCTGCCGCCTGTCGCTCGCTGCGTCGAGCCGGTCCAGCTCGGCCTGGAGCGAGGCGATTCGCGCCATGGCCTCGGCGCGCTCCTTGAGGTCGAGCATGTCGTCCAAGTCTTCCTCCAAGTCGCGCAGTTCGTTGAGCAGCGCGTTTCGTGCCGCGCGGCTCTCCAGCTTGGTACTGCGCAGCCTCGCGACGCAGCTCTCGATCCGCGTAAAGTTGGGCTCGTGTTCGCCAGCGGCGGCTTCGTCAAGCTTGGACCTGGCCGCATCGAGCAAGTCCTGCAGCTCTTGGAGCCGGCTTGGGACCACCGACCCGTTGTACTCGATCACCGCCGCGAGAGCGAATCGGACGGGTTCCATGGGCGCCTCGTCTCGCGGGCCTTGCTGCTCCAGCGCAGCAATCTCTTCTAGCATTGCGTGTTGCACGCGTTCCAGCCCGCCTTGGAGGCGCTCCAGTTGGCCCAGGTCCCTGAAGAGTGAGCCAAGTGGCTGAGACTCCCTTTCCAGCTCGCTAATGATCGTCTCTGTCGCGGCCGAAAGGGCGGCGGCGTCTTGGCGGGACTTCCACGAGGCGAGTGCAAAGAGCGCCTCCTGAGCTGCCACTTGCACAGTTCCAAAATCCGGCGAATGAAAACCCTCCGGTGGCGAAGGCGCTAGGCCAAGGGCATCGACTGCGGCCTGCGCCTGAGCGGTTGCGCGAGCGGCGTCGATCTCGACGTTGCGCGCCTCGGTTTCGAACGGAAAGGCGAGCGACACGCGCAAGCTCGACAGCAACGTGGAGCGCGCTGCGTTCCGAAGCTCTATGGTGTCGACACGGTCCATCAGAGCGTCGCTTTGCAGCGCTGACTGGTGCGCGGCCAGCGCCTCGCCGGATTCGCTCGCCAACTCCAGGAGGCGCTCTAGGTCGGCCATACGCGACAGTGGGCCAGAGCTCTGCGTATAGAGCTCAAGAGCAGCGCAAGCGTCGTCGAGTTGCCCGCCTCCATCTTCGGCGCTCTCTCGCTCTGCTCGAAGCTTGACCAGCTTGGCACGCGTGCAGGTAGCGCGAAAGTAGATCTCCATGGCCAAGGAGCTGGCGAATTGGGCAACCTCGAGTTCGTCGAGCTTGTGCTTCGGCGCGTCCTCGAGTTCGTCGCACAGGGGCGAAGCAGAGCTCGCAGTATCCTGGGCCAAAGCAATTTCCGAGGCTTGGGAACTCGGTGCTTCGAGAACAGGCGCGGGCGCAGGCCTCGGAGCTTGGACCTGCTCAAGTGGTGCTTCATGTGGGAATTTCGGCATGTCTGGCGCAGCGGCGAACTCTGTAGCTTGGCGACTGGTCGAGGAGGCAAGAACGGCTCATGGTCAGACACTTGCCCCTTTCCCTCTTGCAGGCCGAACTGCGAGGCAAAAAACTACTCACCTTGCCTTCGTCAAGTTGGTGTTGAGCGCTTCCGCAATGGCGATGGTGACGCCACGATGCAAGTTGTTGCTCCATTGCACGCTTTCGTTTGCGCAAAAGTCTTCGTGTCAGGCGCATTTCGCCTGCGGGCAAGCGAATACCTCGCGCCGAAACTCACCCCAGAGACGTAAGAGACGCGTTCGACTTTAGCGCATCCGCGAGGGACGTGGCTCCAGCGTCGCCGATCATATTGTTGTACAGGCTTGCCGGATCGTCGCAGGTGGGTTCATGTCAGACTCGAGGATGCACCAGGCAGGTAGAGGCCAGCAGACAGACTAACCTTAGCGAAGAAAGAGTCGTATTGACCTTGAGGGCTTGCGCGAGGGACGCGGCGCCTGCGTCGCCAATGGCGTTGCCTCGCACGCTTTGGCAGGTATTCTTCCGTTAGTTGAGTCCCACGCAGGCTACTTCGCCGTGGCGCAACTCACTCTAGCGAGGACAAGGTCCTGTTGGTCTTGAGCGCCTCCGCGAGCGACGAGGCGCCAGTATCACTTAGGGCGTTTTTGTGGAGGCTTGCGTCGTTCCCCCAGTCAGATATGCACCGCGAATCGTCCATCTCGCAGCAACTCAACTCACTTGAGCCATGTAAGGGCCGCGTTGGTCCCGAGCGCCTCTGCGAGCGATGAAGCGCCGTCGTTGCCGATGCCGTTGTCGTACAGACTGGTCGGGCCGGTCCCGCCACACTTTGGTCAGCTGGGTTTCATAAACGGGACAGCCAGCGACTGGAAACTCACTCAAGCGCGGTCAAAGATCTGTTGGTCTTGAGGGCCTCCGCGAGCGAGGCGGCTCCCTCCTCCCCGATGTTGTTGTCCCGTAGGCTTGATTTGTTCGACCAGACGCGCTTGTCAGTCAAGGCGCGAGGCTCGGTCACAACCGATGCGGCGAGGTAACTTACTGCAGTGCGCTCAACGTCGTGGTCGCCGCAAGCACCTGCGCAAGAGCTGCGGCGCCGGCGCTGCTTACGGCATTGTCTCGCACGCTTGGCGGCCGTCGGATTCGTGTCAGCTACATTGCTCGACCAATTCAGGGGTGGCACTGCTCGGAACTCAAACTCACTCAAGTGCCGTCAGCGACTCGTTGGGCATCAGCGCCTCCGCGAGCGACATGGTTCCGGCATCGCCGATCTTGTTACTCCACAGACTGGCGCACGGAGTGGGGAGGGGTGGGGGCACAAAGCTCGAACGTCAGAATTCCGAGGGGCCTCGCAGCTGCGACTGAATACAACTTACTCTAGCGACATGAGCGTTCCGTTTGACTGGAGCGCTTCACCAAGCGCGGCAGCCCCGGGCTCGCCGATGCCGTTGCCGCGCAAGCTTGGTGCGTTTTCAGGCGAGGTCAGAGACCTTCGCGTCAACTCCTTCCCCCGCTCTCTCGGCGTCTGGCGACTCACCTGAGCAAAGTCAGCGATGTGTTGGACTTTAGCGCGCCGGCGAGCGCTGTGGCGCCGGCATCACCGATCTTGTTGTGCGGAAGCCTTGCGCCGCGTCCCGACGATGTCAGAGGCGCGTCGTTGCCAAACCTGGGCAGCAGCAAGCAACTCACTTGAGGGACACCAAGGTGGCGTTCGCTTTGAGCGCCTCTGCGAAGGAGGCAGCGCCGACGTTGCCGATCTTGTTGTCGCGCACGCTTCGTCGTTTTTCGCAAGTGCAGACAGGTCAGGTTGCGTGGCTCCTCACACAACGGCTGCGCGTCAACGCAACTTACGTAAGCGACGTCAAGGCGGTGTTTGCCTTGAGAGCGCCCTCAAAATACGCGGCGCCGTCATCACCGATCCCATTCGCCCACAGCCTAGCGTTGTCGCGCAAGAGTAGCAACGTGTCAGTCACTGTGCAGCCGTGCCGTCACCGCCGCGCAGCGCGCAACAACTCACTGGAGCGACCTCAGCGACGTGTTGGTCGCGAGCGCCACCGCAATAGTCTCAGCTCTGTCCGTGCTGATCTCGCTTCCTCTCACGCTGTCGCGCCACGGTCGTGTCAGTCAACTCGAGCAAGAGGCCTCAAGCTTGCGCTCGCACAACTCACGCCAGCGAGGTCAGGTTCGCCAGTCTCCCGATCGCCGCGCGAAGCTCCGTCGCGTTTTGCACTTTGCACGCCTGCGCCTCCATCTCGTGCGTCCGCTCGCGTCGCCTGGCGCTGGCTGATGTCCTGCTCGATCGCGTTCGGGGTCTGAACTGCTCTCTTGTCGAGACGCATGCGCTTCCTGATGAGCGAGCGAGCGAGGTCAAGACTCGCTCGTCGCCACACGAGGACAGTTCGAGGACACGCGCTCTGGAAAAGGCCGTGGTCACTCGCGATCAGCAGCAGCCGCCGGCAGCAGCAGCAGCAGCAGCACGAAGAGCCAGAGCACCGCGCGTTCGTCGTTCACACTGAACTAGCTCAGCAGGCCAGAAGAGGCCGAGCAGTTTCGCGAGGTCGTGGCCGCGCATCACAACGTCGAAGTGGCAGGCCTCCCTGCCTGCAGCGTCCAACACCTGGTAAGTAGAGTACTCTCCTCTCACGTTGAGCAGATCCACGTCGAGCGCGACGCCAACGTCGAACGCAACGCCGAGCGCAGCGCTGCCCGCGTGCCGAGTTGGCCATCAGGAGCGATGAATCACAATTGTTCGCGAGCTGCTCTTTGATCGTTGGGATTCGAGGAGCAGGGAGAGGAGCTGAAGATCATCAGAAAGACAGAAGCGAGTGAAGCAGCGGAGACCGGGTCTGCGGCGCACGGCAGAGCCGCAACGGGTACGGCGCGTGCGCGTCGCGTGCGCGTGCGTGCGTGCGTGCTTGCGTGCGCGCGGCAGGCTTCCGGGTTTGTTTGCTCGGCGCGTCGGTCGGCGGGCGCGAGGATCCGCGAAAAATGGCGAACGCGGCGCTCGGGAACGGCAAGGGCGGCGGCGCGACGACTGTGACGCACAGGTTTGTGGCGCGCAAGCACCACAAGCTGCGCGGGCACTACTACCGCGTGTTTGGCGTCGGCGCGTCCGAGTTTGTGAACGAGGACCCCGTGACCGGGGCTGTGACGAACAAGTGGGCGTTTGAGCAGCTCGTGGATATCCTCGTGCCGCAGCAGGCTGGACCCGGCGCGGACAGCGAGTTCAAGCTTGTAATTCAGGACGGTTCAGGCGCCTTTGGCGCGTCGAAGACAACGCTGACGTTTTCGAGCCCGTGCCGCGCGGAACTGCTGTGCGCCTTGCGCGCCAACAAGCTTGTCGGACGCAAGCAGCCTGTGCGCGCGACCAAGCTTCGGCGGCTGCAAGGCGGCGAGAGGCCCTGCGTGCTGATCGCCGGCGAGAGCGGCCTTGTGGAGGTCGAGGCCACTGCAGGCGCCCCTCGCGTGCTGCGCGCCTACCGATATGTCGACGTTCGCAGCCTATTCCGCTTGCGCGGCGCCGGCGGGGAGCCCGGCCTGGTCTCGACCATGGGGCCGCGAGAAGCGGCCACACGGATTCGTGGGCCAGCATGCGGCCGGCTTGCTTGACGTCATGGCTGCCAGCGCAAGGGCCAGCGGGCTAGCGCTCCCGGTCATGGAGGAGGAGCTCGACATGCCGGCCTGGATGCAGCTTTGCGCGCAGTACGCACGGCAAGCAGAGATCGGGGCCACGCTCGCCGAGCTTGGCGCCGAAAAGCGATCGGGCCAGCGCCAGGCCGTGATGCTCCGCGTCACATCTGCCCATCTAGTTGAGATTTCCAGGAAGGAGGAGTCGCCGTTGTCTCGACTCGGGGGGGGGGCGAGGTCCGCTCTGTCCGCGCGCTAGCGCGGGTCCGGGCCGTGGTTTGGGCGCCCGACGATTCCAACGTGGTGCAGATCCACTATCACTCTGGCGAGCGCGTTGCCGAGTACAGCCTGCCCCGCCCGCGAGCTGCTCACAGCGTTGCTCTTGGACGCCTGCGCAAAACGGGGCCACGCTGCGGCGCTGCTTGCCAGCAAGCCGCGCGCGTCGCTCCGCGTCTGCCCTGCGCGGCTCGTCGTCCCAGGCGACCTCGAGCTGGTCTTCCTTCGGCGCCTGTATGCAACTGTGACCGAGCACGGAGCCGGCGGCGCAAGGTCCAAGGCCTTGTCTTCGCTCACGCTGTCGAACAAACAGTCGCTGCACGCGGTAATGCAGGCCTGCTACGCCTTTTTAGAGAACAGCAGCTCGCCACTGCGCGAGTCTACGTTTGCGCAGCTGCATCCAGCCACCGAAGTGTACGGGTCGGGCACGGTTGGGATCATTTCTGCCGTTTGCTCCCTTGTGGCCCAGTCAGCGACAGCTCACGCCAGACCTCCGCCTCCGTCTTGCGAGACGCACGGCGACGCCGCGGAGCCGGCAGCGAACGACGCGGGCGCGGGTCCTGCGGCGAGCTCGGCGCCTCAGCAGCACGGCGCAGCCCTGACCCAGGCCACTGCGCTGCTCCTCGACGTTCTCTGCCGCCTTGTGGACCGCACAGGGTCTTCGGGCCACTTTAGCGCAGCCCAGACCCCGGAGATCGGCTCGCTGCTCACGGCGGCGTTGCGGCCTTCGAACGACAGTATCGTCGTCGTCAAGGCGCTGGAGCTTTTGCTGGCCCTTGCAGGTGGCGCTATGGGGCAACCGCGTCGCGACCGCTCGGTCGAGTTCGACAACAAGCAGATTTTGCTCGGCAGCCCCAGCGGCAGCGGCCGTTCCGAGCTCGTTGCGCTCTTGACAGGAAGTATGATGCAGTCTGCGCCGACGCTGGTCAAGGCTGTGCTGGCTGCGGTGCTAGAGCGCGTTCTCGTTTCCGGCCGCGACTCGACGCCTGCCAGCGTGTACGGGGAGGCCCTGGCTGGCCTATCAAGTGCCCCCGACGCTCTCCTCGACCTCCTGGCGAGCGGCATTCCGGGCGCGCAGCACGATGCAACGCTTCTCGTCCATGCAATCGTGCAGGATGCGCCGCGCGATCGCGTCTCGGCCTTGCAGCTGGCCGCGCTGCGATCCGGCGCAGTCTTGTCCGATTTTGAGGCAGCGTTTTTCGCGGCAGAAGCCGAGGCGAGGACCGCGGCACAGTTTCGCGTGTCCCTATGGCTCCGCGAGTGCACTGAAGCACACGAGCTTTTGCGTCGAACGCTGCCGGTGGGGCTGTATCACGCGCTCAGCCACCCGCAGCTCTCCTTTCACGAGCTCTCAGGTTTACGGCAACTGGACGCCGACCAGCAACCGGACGAGCCGCACATTAGTTCTTCAAACCCGACGTCGTCAAGCGCGCCGGCCGCGACGCATCCTCCTCCGGCGGCCTCCGAGGCCACATCAGTGGACGCACCGTCGAGGCACACGCCGCCGATCAGTGACCGCATCGAGCTGGTCCGCATGGTGTATCGCTGCGGTATCCCTCCGGGAACAGCAGTGTCGCGCCAGAAACTTGAGACGCTCCTGCGTGCGGGGCCGAACCAAGCGACGACAGCGACAAGGGGCTCAGACAACTTTGATGTCATGTTTCACATGGCTGAGCAAGACCACGCGCTGCCCGACCTGCTTTGGACCGAGGTGACGCGAGCGGAGCTGCACCAGGCTCTTTCGGCGCAGCTCGCCCAGCTTGCCCGCGCCCGAACAAAGGGCAGAGTTGCGTGGAATTTCGAGGACTTCACCGTGGGGTATCCCTCCCTGGCGCACCAGACTTTGGTGGGAGGCTGCTACTTGGACACCCTCGTTGGAGCTGAGCTCGGCCCTGCGCAAGGCCCGGGGAGCGCTGACGGTTCGGAAAGCGTGCCTCGCGCGAGGCGCGCGGTCGAGCAGGTGAGGCGGCCCGCGCACTTGTTCGCCAGCCTTCACACGCGGTACTTGCTCGAGCTAGGTATTGGATCCGCCGAGCTCGCTGCAAAGTGCCTGGTAGCCATGCGAGGTGTCTTTGAGTGCCACGCTGGAGCTGTCGGGCTTGTGGAAGAGCTCGTGCCGCTCGTGGAGTCGCTCTCGCGCGTCCCCTCCCTCCGTGTCCGAGACTGTGCACTTGTCCTCATTGCGGCGCTCGCCGAGGATGGCTCCAACCTCGACCTCCTCGTTCGAAACGCTCCGAGCGTCCTGTCTGTTCTTGTCCAGTTCCCTCGGTTTGCGCATCTGGGCGACCCAAGCCTCGGAGAAGACTGCGCCAAGCAGTGGTTCGTGCAAGCAAAGGATCGCCGCCGCGTGTCTCCCGCAATTCCAGGCAACCCTTCTGACGAGGCAGACAAGATCGGCCCTTTCTCCACCACTGAGCTCGCCGAGCAGATCAGAGCCTCTGGCGTGGCCTTGCCTGTCTGGGCAGAAGGTTTGGGTGCGTGGACCAGCTCAGACAACGTCGTCCAGCTCAAGTGGTCGGTGCTCGCAGACGAGCCAGGTTTGTTGACACCGACCAAGGCAGCCGCAATTGCTGTTGGCGTGATGGCCCGCATGGCCTGCAAGCGACCTGTCAAGGACGAGCAGGGTCGCTTGATGGTCCCAGCGCCGCGAGCCCTGTTGGCGCTGTCGTCAGAGGAGGTTGTCCGGCGTCTATCGCTCTGCTTGGCCTCTGAGGACGACGCGCTCGTCAAGGCATCCGCGGAGCTCGTTGGCGCAGTCTCCCAAGGTGGGTGGGGCTCCTCTACAGGTGAAATCATCGCCTTCTGCCTCGCGTATGGCGGAGGCGACCCGGCCACGCTTCTTGCTGTGGCCCACGTGTTGAATGAAGCTGCTAAACGTGACGAAGCCCTCGCCCTCCTCCGCCGGGCGCTGCCGCAGAGTATGGTGCGCTTGCTCGAGCGCCACGGCCCTGCCAAGTTTGCCGAGGTCATGGCCGGCAACTTCAATACCCCGGAGTTTATATGGACGAACGAGATGCGGCAACACCTCGTCGTCGCTGCTCGGGCACAAGTGCGCGACAGGATGCGCAACTTGCAGAGCAACGCCTACTTGGATGTGCGCTCCGACCCCGGGTGCGAGATGCCAGTTGTCGCGTACCCGACCTTGGAGGGCGAGTACTGGTGCGGTGGGTACTTTTTGCGCAATTTGTGCGACCAGGACCAGTTTGGCGAGTGGCCGGTGGCCGACCCAGTGTGCCTGCTAGATGCCGTCCTGGGGGCCTGGCGCCAGTGCGCCGCCAATGCAGAGGACGCGAACTCGATGCTTTTAGTTCGCACGCAGGTGGTTTTGTTTCGTCGCTTCCCTTCGCAGCTTCGCGCCAAGCCCTACGAGGCCTTTCCTCTCCTTGTCGAGTGGCTGACGGCCCAGGACGACGCGCTCGCGGTTCTCGACGCGGCTCGGCTCGTTCACGCGATCTGCCTTTGCTCGCCCGACAACGCGGACGGCCTCGTCGATGCGGGCGGCGTCGAGCGCCTGTGGGAGGTTCTGGTCTCTCGCGTTGCTGCGCTCGACGGCACCGACGCGAGCAACGAGGGCAACAACTGGGCGAGCGCGCCAGACGACGAGCGGGCACTAGTCGAGAGCATTCTGCACACGTGTGTCGGTCTGGCGTCGCTTCGCAAGCCGCGTGAGCGCCTCGAGCCCATCCTGAACGGCGGGGCAGTGCTCCGACGCGTTTTAGGCTTCCACCGTTGTGAAGACGGCGAGCGCGCCGTGCAGTTCGCTCTGCAGGTTGTGGCGCGGCTCGCGGGCGACGAATCGACGCAAGATGCGCTCGTGCGAGGAGGCATTATTTGGTCGATCGTTCCACTGCTGTTCTCGTTCGAGCCGGGGGCCGAGCCAAAGTCAGCTGCCGCCTTGCGAAATGTGACCCCCAAGCACGCTGCACGAGCGCTTTCGCGGCTCGCTGGTGTCCTCAAGTCGCGCGAGCTCGTTTCGCCAGACAACGTTGTAGCGACGCGAACTGTTGAGCGGCTATTCACGCCGCCGCTCGCTCGAATGCTGAGCGAGACAAACCCGACACGGCTCCTCACCATTCTGAACTCATCGCACGTCGAGACCTCGGCTATCATTTGGAATAGCGCTCTCGCAGACGCTGCCCGTGGCTTTGCAGCCTCCAACCCGCCGTTTGACGCACTGAGCGGGGATGATGCCGGCCCGGTCTTGGCTCTGGTCGCCTCCGAGCCCATCGTTTGCGGAGTGTACATCAGGGTGTTTGCTGAGGAGGCCATTGAGAGCGCCCCGCCTCTCGAAGCCCCTGGCGCGCTCGCACTGGGGCTGCTTTGCGGCGTACAGGAGGCGCGCCACGACCTCGACGCAATCCGGCTCCGCCTCGCTGCTTTTAAGGTCCTTTTGGATCGCGTTCTGGCTGACAAAACCCGCACCAGCGCAAGCTCTGACGTCGCCAACGCGTTGGTGCTCGCCCACCCACCTGTGCTGGAGATGCTAACTCAGCTCCGCGCCGAGCCTGCGCTACGGCATCCTGTCCTTGCTTCGCTTCAAGCTGCAGCCGCCGCTAACTCTGCGCTTGCAGCTGCTGTTGCGAGCACGGCGCTTGCCCAGGAGTTGGCGCGGAGCGGCGATGCGGTCGAGTTGCACCTTCTCGCCACACTCTGCTCCGTGTCGAAAGTGGTCAAGGCCCTGGCCGAGGACGCGCGCAGCTTGGCCGCTCTTCTGATTTCTGCACTAAACCGAGTCGATGAGTCAAGCCGAGGCGCTAGCCAGGAGGCGCTGGGCGTGCTCGTTTCCTGCAGTCGCGACCACGTTCATGGCGTCGCAGTGTGTGAGGCGCTCGCTCGCTTTGCCCCGAGGGCCTCGTGCATGCGATCCGCGAAGGCACAGCCGAGCCGATTCTCGACGCGGCAAGCAAGGTTGAGGAGCCCGAGATCGTCTGGACTCTGGAAATGCGAGCGCATCTCCTGAGTGAAGTGAGCAGCGGGGCCACGTTGGTTTCCTACAACGACGTGCTGCCAGAGTGTGCTAGATTGCACGTGGGAGGCGTATTTGTCGAGGTCTTCCTCCGGGACACAAGGCGCAAGCTCCGCGACCCCGACCGCTTTGCACGGGGTCTGCTGGAGGGGATCGGCGAGCAGGTCGGGGCTCTGGCGCTTGGTGACCACTCGCGGGGCAGCGGCCTGGGCGGCGATGCGTTCTCGGCGGCATTTAGCGACGACGCTTCGCCTGCAAGAAGCAGCCGGGGATCGTTCGCGGCAGAGGCGCCGGCGTTTGCGGCCATGCCGAGCCACGTGCCGGACGCGGGTTCAGATCCGTTCGGCATTGCGGGGCCCCTCGGGGTGGCCGCCCCTCCACCAATTCCTAGGAGGAAGAGCAAACCCCCGCCGCCGCCGCCGCCGCCGGTTCCGTCGCGAGAGCGCAAGCCGAGCCTGCGACTCGAAAGGTCTGTCGATGACGTGGACGCAGCTTCTCCGGACGTCTCACCACGGCTGGCGCAAGAAAACACGTCGGTGTCTGAAGCCAGCTCGAGCATATGCGGCGCCGGCGACGAGCGGGGTGCCTGTTCGATTGCTGACCGCGTCTCTGACCCATTGTTGCGAGCGTTGTGTCGAGCGTTTGCCGCCGTTGCGCTTTTGCATCCGCGCGCCACTAGTGCCTGTGCAAGCCTCGGGTTTGGCCAGCGTATAGTTCTGGGTCTTGATGCCGCAGAGCCGACCAGCGCGGCCTTCTTGGCATGCCTTTCTGTGCTCGAAGCAGTGCGCACGAGCGAGGAATGGGCGAAGGAGCTTGCTCGAGTCAGCGCAGTCGACAAGTCTCTCCTCGGCTTGGTGGCAGCCAACCAAGCCGGAGAGGCAGCTATGGCCCTTGAGCGAGCGTTCGTGGCGGAAGGCGCCCTCTGCGTCCTTGCGTCGCTCTGCAAGGGAGCCAAGCGCTGGCCGAGCGTATCCCTGCCCGAAAGTGCCGCTCTGCTCGTCGACGTGGCGTTTGGGGACAAAGGAGGCTTGAACCGCACCGCGCGCGAGAACGCCGCGCAAGTCTTGGAGACTGTTGCTGCGGTGAGCCGTCCGGTTGAACGCTTGCTCGAAGGCAACGCAGCGTGGGTGGCTGCGCACGATGGCGGCGTGGGGGGAGCGCTCGAGTAGTTTGCGCGAAGGGGATGTCGGAGCACGCCCGTTTCGCTGCTGCGCCAGCCAGAGCCGCATGTCTTTTACTTAAAAAAAACAGGCCGTGCGGGGACGGCGCCCGTTGTGTGTCGCATAATTACTAACTAGGTGCCGCCGCATCCCGATCGCCTTGGTCTTGGTCGCTCCCGGCTCCCGGGTCATGGCGCGCAAAAGGCAAGGCAGGTGCCTCCTGTCCGCTTGGCCTGCACTGCAAACCGCCCAGCGACGAGACGCTCCGTCGCA
>BLSG01000182.1:123528-134824 GCA_012862495.1 Thraustochytrium aureum | reverse complement strand
GCTCGTTGCTGCAGGAGCAGCAGGAGCTGCGCGCAGCTCGCGAAGGCGCTCGCCTGGAGCGCGTGGAGCGTGGGTAGGTCGGGCGTGGTGACGGGGCTGGCGGCCGGCTCGGACTGCGGCCGCCTGGCGGTGGCGCTTGGCGGAGTAGGGCTCGCCAGGGGAAGGGCCTGGGCCGCGGGAGCGGCCAGGGCCCAGTGGGGTCGCGGCAGCGCGAGGAGGCGCTCGGCAAGATGGATGGAGCGCTGAGCCCCAAAGCATTGCCGAACAGGATGTCGAGCATCGGCTTGGTGGACGATGATAACTTGGGGGCTTACGTGGAAAGAATAGGCGAGCTGAACTCGCGCTACGCGGAAGAACTCCCAGAATCGTTAGCCCGCGACGTAATGGCCTACACCCCAGCAGCCCTGCGGCAGGTCCTCACGATTGAGCAAGAGCGCTTGAAAGCTGCTTCAATCAAAGAAGGCGTGGACCCAAGCGAGTCCCTCCTTCTCGATCACTCGGTATGGGCGTCTGTTCACAAAGCGCACTGCAGCCTGATGCTCGCCGACGTTTCCGGTTTCTGCAAAGTGTCAGAGAAGCTGTGCGCCGAGGGTGTCGAAGGGCTCGATAAACTCAGCAAAGGCATCAACGACTGCTTCTCTGAGCTCATCGATATTATCACGCGGTTTGGTGGAGACATCCTCAACTTCGCGGGCGACGCTTTGATCATATCCTGGTTCTCTCTGACCCCCACACGAGACGTGGCCGACGCCGTGCGAGGCCTGGCACGAGACAATACAACCGAGAGCAGGCTGTGCGCGAAATACCTGCGGTCTGCTATTTCCGGCTCGCGGTTGTACGAGGAGGACAACATCGAAATCAAGCTTCGCATGCGGCTCAACGCTGCGGCTTGCGTTAGGTGCGGGCTCGAGCTTGCGGCTGCTCGGCCCCGTTTCGGCAGCGAAAAGCTCAACCTCCATTGGGCGTTGCGTCTGGCGTACTCAACATGTACGTGGCGGGCGGGCACAAGATGGAGTTCCAGCTCTTGGCGATGAGCCCGCTCTTCAAGGAGCTCGGAGATGCGGTCACCGCAGCCTCTGCCCAACAGCTCGTCGCAGCACCAAGCACCATCGATGTCCTCCAAGGTCTAGCAGAGACAACCGAGATCCCAAACCTGCCGGGCTTTCGCCGTGTTACCGATATTAGGACTTCGCGTTGCGAGGCCTCCGTGGACGACCTGCTCGCCGCGGGATTGGAGGCGCAGTCAGCTGCACGATCGAGATCGGCGCAGGGCCAGCTGCAGGCTCAAGACGACGAAACGGTTTTCACACACCCCTCGGTGCGCGGGATTGCCTGCAAGGCGTTGGCCTTTGTGCCCCCGCCGCCCGAGCTCGACCTCGACTCGCCAACGCCTCACGTTTCCGTAGAGGCCGAGATCCGCGAGGTGACGGTGGTGTTTGTCAAGCTAGACGGCCCTCGCATTGAGTCGGCCTTGGCGGATGAGAGTGGCACGATGCTTCCACTTGTCGAGGATATTGTTGCAGTGGCGCAGCGCTGCACACATGAGAATAATGCTATGCTCCGCCAGTTCCTCGTCGATGACAAGGGCATGGTTCTGATTTTCGCTCTGGGGGTCCCGAAGTGCGTGCACATGGACGATCGAATCCGAGGCCTCAAACTCGCAATAGGCTTTGCGCAAGGGGTAAGCAAATTCGGGGTCCGCGCGTTTGCGGGGGTTACAACCGGGACGGCATACATCGGCGTCGTTGGCAGCCGGGTGCGGCGCGAGTACGCTTTGGTGGGCGATTCGGTCAACCTGTCAGCGAGGCTCATGTCTTTTGCGTGGAAGACCTTTGGCGGCAGTCACAAATCTACGCCCCCAACAGCGTCCCAGAACGTTAACAACACAGACATCAAGCCGAGACCAGAGCACGCGAGCCTCGGTCCTGAATACGACGGCGTCGATGAGATCAGCGAACGGATCGAGAGCAAGGTGAGCTCCGAAAGCAAGTCGTCCTATGAAATGAACGCATCACGGAACGCTCTGTCAGCCTCTGCAGCGGAGGATCGCGCCAGGCAAAGTCGTGACGATCCCGTGAAGGAGTCCGGGATGCGCCACGACTCGGATGCGGATGGCACACCTGTGTTTGCAGTCGTCTGCGACGAATCAACTCATCAGGGTGCCAGCACGATTTTTGAGTTTGAGGCTTTTTCGAACGTCAAGCTCAAAGGCAAGCGCAACGTCAAAGCCTTCCGAGTAATTCCCTCGCGCTCACGGGACACATTGCACGTCAACGAAAAGGATTCCAAACCCTGTATTGGCTTTGAGGCCGAGCTAAAGTACGTCAAGGCCATGCTGAACAGCCGCGTCGCAACGCGGCGGATGTCGAGTATACTCCGAGCGTTTGGGGAGATGTCTGGCATTTCAACACCTCGCGAGACGCAAGATTTGATCCGCGGCGCGTCGTCCTCGAGCTTCACCTCCAAGAAGCCCAAGCCTGCTGCTGCGCCCGTGCAAAGACCTTCCCTGTTGAGAAGGTCCACAACATGCGCCATCTCAGTCCCCAGTGAGCCCGATGACCTCACCATTTTCGTTTCCTCGGAAGAGGCTGCCAGCTTGAACCTGGTAGGGCGGAATGTTTCCGGGGGCGGCGTAGCCCATGCAAAGGTGCCCCCCAACGAAGAGGTAGTCAAGGTCGCGGGCGGAGTCGCGGAGACTCCGCAGACACGACTTTTCAACAATCCCGGCGGAACAGTGCTCTTGATCAAGGGCGACGAAGGTGGCGGAAAGACCACATTCCTGACCAGCGCACTTGGCCTGGCCCGCAGTAAAGGTCTCCAAGTTGCGCGAGTCAAGCTACGGCCTGAGGACACGTACGAGGCCTACAGTGCGATTTCCCGGCTGTGCGCAGAGCTATTCACGCACGGGGGGGGCGTGTTCGACCAGAGAGGCGTCACCAAAATTATGGAGGAGTGGGAGTCGGACCTTTCCGCCGAGGAGCTTGCTGCGCTACCCGAAATCAAGGCATCTGTGCTCAAGCTCGGTGACTGGAATATTGCTGGGTGGGCGCCATCGGACGTCCTCCGCGGTGGCCAGGGCCACGGTCAGGACTCCCCGCAGCTGATCAAGACTGTCATGTTGCGGCTGTTTCTCGCGCCCACCTTGCGCAACGCGTTGAACGCCAACTTTGTGGCCGCCTTTGACGACGTCCACTACATGGACTCGTGCAGCTGGGAGGTGCTGGTGCGCGTCATTATGAGCCCAACGACTTCGATGCTCTTGCTCTGCACGGCGAAATCTCAAGCCAAAACCCCCGGGTTCAAGGGTTCGCTGGCGAGCAGCGGCGAGCGGGCGTTTTCCTTCAATGGCAAGGCCGGGAAAACGGACCACAAATCACTTCAAATCAAAGTGTCCGTCCAGGAGCTCCCGGGTGGCAGTGGTGACATTCAGACGATTCGCCTTAGCCGTCTTTGCCTTCGGGACGTTGAGCGTCTGGTAGAGCGCGTATTTCCGCAGGAAGTGTGGTCTCAGGCCGATATGCTTCGAATCTTCAAGCTGTCATCGGGCCACCCCTTTGTGGCCGTAGAGGTTGCCCGCGGGATGCGGCGATCCTCGCGGGAGAGCACCGCTTCGTTCTCGCAATCAGCTGTATCCACGGCCGACGTCATGAGCCCGACGAAGCCGAGCCAGGAAGATGCCGTGACCAAGGCATTTATGACACGTATTGACAGCCTCAGCAACGCAGAGCAGCGCTGCCTCAAGGCGGCGAGCGTGATCGGCGTTGAGTTTCTGTACGAAACGCTTTTGGAGGTTGTGCCTCGGTCGTTTTTGCGGCTGCAAAAAGACGGGACCACGCAGCTCCAGGCGATTCTTGGCGATCTCGTCAAGGCCGAGTTTCTCCGGGCAGGTCGTCACGACAACCAAGCGCGGGCAGAACTTGGCCCTGCTAAAGACTCCCCGCGAGGTGAGCAAAGGGCACAGCTCGCCAACGCATCGCAATCATACGAGTTCGTTCACTCCAAGCTTCAGCAGACCTGCTACGACCTGCTTCTGCGCGCCGATCAGATCATGTATCACAAGCAAGTCGCGAACTGGTTCGCTCAGCGGTATCAAGACGACTTGCGCAAGCACAATGTGACGCTTATGTTCCACCTCACGCGGGCAAGCGAGTACGACAAGCCATGGACTATGCTGTGGGGTCAATCATGCAATCCATCACAAACGGCGCTTTCAGCGAGTGCAAGGTCATCTTGGAAGAGGCGCTCTTGTATGTAGAGTCCGGCAAGGTCAAGCCGCGAACCATGCGGATGATGATCAACGCTTTCCGGCACACCCTCAAGCTTCGGCAGGAGGTTGGTTCCGAGGACGAGAACGAGCCACAGTCGCGCCCCTCTAAGCTCGTGCTCCCCCGCATTTCGTCTACTCAGGTGCTGCCTTCAACCAAGGCGTTCCTCCGCGACGACCTTGACGAGCTGGAAACCCACTCAGAGGGTTCGGGTTTCGCAAGAAGCGACTCGGACAGGGAACACACAAGCAAGCGGGCCAGCGAGGAGATAAAGAGTAGCAAGCTCGATCCCAGCAAAGGGGTGTTTGGGTTTCGCAACGACGCGTCAAGCAGCGACAACTTTGCGGAAGCCTTTTGGGACATGTTCCAAAAGTGCGTTGACCGGATTGAGGCGAAACTCGAGTCGGTGGCTCCGCCGCGCAAAGACGGCATCAAGAAAGAGCAGCCCGGCTCGCCGTTGAATCACAACTCGCAGCGCCACGCGTCGCGCTTGTGCGCCATCCAATAAGACCCAAAACGTGTGAATTCAAAGTTGGGTGCCTCTATTTACTTTCTCTCTGACTCTGAGAGGGCATGCCAGCCGCACGCGCTAGCTCGCTCTTCAGTACAGGCGCCCAGGGCCGAGCTGCCATGCCTGTTCACTGGTTTAATTTTAAAAACTACTTCGTGAAAGTCTTCTCTTGATCAAACAGAGAAGGTGAAGCCCGCCGCCGCCTTCGACGCGAAGTGCATGGACTAGCTTGCTGGTACCGGTATTTGCAGGCGCACAAACAACGCTCGGCCTCACGGACGCGCGGCTGAGTACGGAGAGCAATATGTTCAAATGCCTCATACCGAGCACGACTCTATCGACCGGCAGGGCGGTCCTGTCAATCCAGGTGGTGCTTGTCAGAGCCGTGCGGTCGGAGCCCGAGCATAGCCAGCGCGGTCTGCACGTTTAAGACCAATGCGTTGTAAGCGCTTTTCGAAAATGTCGGATCAGGGAAGACGCAGCGCGCGATAAAGAGCAGTTTGAAGAAAAGAAAGGGAACCATCATGAAGGTCAAGCCGAGGAACAAAACCTCCTCGACAAAGTGGATCATCGCGAAGAGCGTCCAAAACGCCCGCCATTCCCCCATCCGCCCCTCTCGCTTGCGGATAGAGTGATAGGTTTGGTGGAACGGGTAGATAAAGCCCAGCAAACGCGAGGGCCACACCAAGAACATCTTGAAAATGCTGAGACCACCGCCTCCACGCGCTTCGTCGCGGTCGTCAGCGCCGCCAGACACACCCGCCGCGAGGCCTGTCTCTCGGTGCGTCCGCTGCGATACGCTCTCAGGCGGCTCGTTGAGCGAAACTCTGCGCCTTGAAGCGACCTCCGGGCAAGAGCAAGATTCTTGCAACGCGCTGCTTGTCTCGGCGAGCACCGACCTGACGTGCGCGTTGAGCTTGGCAGACGCGGGCGGGGAAGAGTCTTCCAACACGATTGCGCACAGCTCGGCACCGGCGAGGCAGTCAGCCACTTGGGCCTTGACAGGGTCTGGCCCAGAGAGCTCGCCAAAGCCATGCACGGTGTGGATTCGTAGGCTCGCAGGAGACGCTGAGGAGAATCGGCGCACGGCATCGTCGATCGCGAGGTGAGCAGCGCCGTAGAGGTCGTTCGCCCCGGTGGTTGCAAGGGCGGCGGAAACAAGCGACGCAGGGCCGGCAACGAGGCCGATTTGGTCCAGAAAGGCCTCGCACATTTTGCCCACGGCGCTCGCGTCAACTTGCCCAGCCAAGTCCACGACGCCCACGACGTGCGCAACGGTTGGCGCGGCCAAAATGCTCCTTGCTGTGCCGGCTGCGTCAGCGAATGATTCTAGAGACAGCCACAGTACCTGGTCGCCGTCCAGGAGGGCTCCTCCTGGCGTCTCGGCAGTGTTGCGCCCAAACAGAATCGGCGCAACCAAGCAGGCGATCAGCCCAACAAAGACTGCCACGGTCGTGCTGTCCTGCCCTGCCGTCGCGGCAATCTGCAGGGCGCTCTGCGCTTTCCCAACCTCATCTTCCGCAGTCGTCGATCGTTCCCCGGCAACCTGTCCCGGCGTTCCATCGCCGGCGGCTGGCGACGTGCGGCCGGCAGCAGCGGCGCCCACCGTCTTGGCCACGTTCTCCTTCCGCGCCGCATGATTCTCGCGCAGCCTATACAGCAGCGCGACAAACAGTCCGACAGCGATCAAATCCAGCAGCCCCATCCTGACGAAGGCCCTCTAGGCCGCCACCCGCGAGCCGCGCCGCAGCAACAACGACCGCGCGTCCCGGTGCAGCAGGCAGGCACGCAGGCACGCAGGCAGGCAGGCAGGCAGGCACGCAGGCAGGGAGAGCAGCGCGCTGCAAGCAAGGTAAGCACGCACAGAGACAGACACAGGGAGAGGGGGAAGAGGCCGGGACAGGAGCGAGCGGCCGCCTGCGCGCGCTGCCGTTGGGCTCTGGAGGCCGCCCGCCTGACCCGCCCTGCCCTCGACGGAGTCTTGTTCGTTCTGTTCCTCCTGGGTCTTGTTCCTTTTGTTCCTCGTGCTCGTTTTGTTCCTCTTGAGGTCGTGTTCTTTTGTTCCTCTTGAGGGCTTGTTCGTTCTGTTCCTTGTGATCGTTTTGCTCTTGGGGTCGTGTTCTTTTTGTTCCTCTTGGGGTCTTGTTCTTTTGTTCCTCTTGAGGGTCGTGTTCTTTTGTTCCTCTTGAGGGTCGCTAAAAATGCAACTAATTTGAGCCGTCTTGAGCATGGTCGTTTGGCAGGAAGACTGACACGCCAGTCTCTCCAGTTCGCGGAGCCGCTACAGGGTGCTGTAGAGAGGAGTTTGAGAGCTTGCCGGCCCTTCCTTGCATGTCTGGGCGTCGCGGTATGCGGTCCCGTGATGAACAACGAGCTTGACATTTGCGGAACGCAAGTTTGTTGCGCTCACATAGGAGCAAGGTGAGAGTCCAGACGAACATATTCTTTTGTTCGGCATCGTTCTGATAGGAACATGTTACGTTGCGAACGCCTGAGCTGGGTGGGAGTTGTTGGTCGCTGCCGCGCCGGACGGGATGACCATGATCGCCCTTTTCCGCCGCGAGCGCGTGGGGCCCGCAGGCCGATCTTGGGAGTGAGGATTCGGCGCGCTTTGAGGTGTCAACGCCGAGTCAGGAGATCTGTGGTCAGAACTCGAGCTCGACGCTGCATGGGTTGGACTGATGACTTGGAGGGCCGCCAAGTTCCTGCAGGCGCTGGTGGAGATGGAGGAAACGTCCTTGCTCTTGCGCAACATGCATGCCGGGTATGGAATTCGTGGGTTTGCGTGCCACTCCGTGAAGCACCGTTCACGGCAAAGGATGGACACGACATGCCATGCACATCGTCGTGACAATTGCGCCAGCGCGATAGGTGTGCGGCTTTGTTTCGCCATTTCGAGGGTTGCACTTTGCACAGCAGACCTGGCAGCGTTTGCGACCGCCGGGATCCTTGACGAGTGCGTGCAGTGGCGCCCCGTCGGTGCGAAACGCGATTAGCGTTGCGTCGGTGTTTGCCTTCACGAGCAGGTTGGTCTTGAACGTCGTTGTTGGCCCTTTGGGGTCGCTCGCGACCTGCGCTGGCGAAGGCAGGCGCTCAGACGGGACACCCAGCTGAGGCCGAGCTGCTACAATGCGTTGCAGCTCGGGATGCTGCTGGACGAGCGTGCAGGCGGCAAGCTTGTTTAGCACGAGCGACAATGCCTCCTCAAAAGTCATGGACTTGCACCGGGCTTTTTGAAAGTCGCCATAAGCTTCCAAGTCGTCCATCTGGTCCTCCACGCCCTGTAGTTGCAAGAGGCGCCAAGTGTTGTACAGAATGTAGCTCAACATTGTGGACCAGATGAGCGAGAAGGGGTTGAGGCCAGCGTAAACTGCCCCAGACGAGTTGATGCAGCCCCGTGCGACGTCACAGTTGCCCATGAAGTGGTTCCACACCGAGTTCTTCAACGGTAGAAGTCGGGTGCAAGGCGGCGGGGTGCCATGCATGATAACGTCGTCATTGTGGGCACGCCACAGGCGAAGCTGCAGCTCGAGGGTGTGGTGCTCAACAGCATAGCCATACACGGAGGTGCCGTCTTGTCCAAGCCTTGGCATGCTCTTGACCACAGTGCCATAAGCGAAGTCCATGTACTCGTTGGCAAGCGACTGGAGAAAGCTGACATAGGCGTCCCGGTGAGCCTTTCCGACGGTTACGACGACTACCTGCACGATGTCCGTCCTGGTGGCCCTGACAAGAAGGACTGTGTCCACTCCAAGCGCGGCAGCATGGTGGATGAGCTGGACACGAAAAGAATCGCGGAACCATGGCTTTGAACTCGGCCGTCCCGGAGGTGCACGACACGAATGGCTTGGCGTTGGCAACGCCTACTAGCAGATCCTCCTCAGTAGATGTTGTTGACGCGGTTTTGAATTCGAGGGCGGCCAGGTGCGACGAGAGGAACTCTCCGCTCGAGGTTCTCCGGATCACCAACGCGACGCCGTCGGGCGAATCCGCAACAAAGGGGCAGTCGCGGCGACAGAGAAGGCCGAAGGACCTTGTCTCGAGAATCTCAAGCTCTCCCTGCGACTGTGTCGCAAGGAAAGCTGGGAGGCCGCGCTGGATGATGGCCTCAGTCGCAGATCCGATCGCCAAAGGCGATTTTGCTTTAGGAGCTTTGCTCTCAAACGGCGTCATGAACCACTTCTTCACCATGACGCGGAGAAAGCCCACCTGGCGATCCACAAAGGGCAAATCAGACTGGCCACGACTCAAGCATTTGAGAGGGTCGTTAGGGTCGTTGGCGTTACGAAAGGCGTTTCGCAGATTCCGCACGCCAGCACGGTTCTGGCGGTTCTCACTCCCTTCGTGCCGGCGTGTCGCATTCTCGTCAGAGGCGTTGTCGGCTTCAGCGTCAGCCTCGAGCTCTAGAATGCTGTCGTCGCTGTCACTGGATCCCGAGGCGGTTGCTGCAACGCGGCGCAGTATAGTGGATGAAGAGATGGCGGCTCCGGTACAGTAACCGACCGCGCGACGCCGCTTCGCAGGCCGCCCAAGGCCCCCGGACTCGTTTAGCCCTGTGCCTGTGACTGTTTCCTCCATGCTCACGTCGCTGTCCGATGATGAGTCTTCAAGAGTGCTCACCCTGAGCGTCGAGAGTGGCTGCCACCAGGGCGCTCAACATTGATGGCCTCCGATTCCACTGAAGAAAGAAGGTCGTCGGCGCTATCTAGTGCCGGCGCAGGTCGATGCTTGTGGTGTTCCGCAATAGCGGCTGCAAGGGCCACCTTGCTTTTCCGCGAATCCACGGTGAGGCCCAGCTCGCGGCACCTTCGCAAAAGCTCAGCTTTGTCTTTCTTCAGCCAGAAGCCTTTCTTCCGCGGATCAGGTGCACGCCCCCGCTGCAAACGCGACTCGCCTGTGGCCAGCGGAACGTGTTTTGATGGCACAGGCTGCGATGGAACTGCGAGGCTGTCGGCGGGCGGCCGCGGACTCCAAGGTAATCACTCGGAGAGGTGTGAGCTGTGCAATGCTCAGAACCTCCCGATGACCAGCGCGCATAGCCTTGGTGAGGTAGCAGGCATCCTTGCAGTTTATGGCAATCTCCGCCGTTGAGCTGGTCAGGCGAAAGGAACGGGACAGGAACCAGTCCGGGGTGCGTTGCTCAAGAGTAAGAGCGAACAAACGCCCTCCCATTTCACCAAAGCTAGCCTCCGCGTTCACGTCTCCCGAACGTCCAGGGTCTCCGAGAGCCACAGGAGGCGACGACGGAGGGGTATGTTCGACTCCGTGGCCATCAATAGCCGTGCTGGGCTCTGAGCCAACTGAGGTTTGCGCAACAGAAAGCTCCGGAGGGTGGGGTTGGCGCTTGACCTTGTTGCCTCCGACAACGCTCCCATTTCGAGTCTCGTAAACCCAGACGTCGCGCTGGAGGTCGCGCACGTTTGTCACGATGCGAGAGGCACGCGCCCGACCTTGTCCGTGCCGCATGGAGCTGGCCAAGATTCCGGACGCACGGTGGAAGGCACGAAAGTTCGTCCTTGTCCCGAAGATGGAGATGTCCCTGCGTCCAAGAGCCGGCTTGTTGCTCCTCGCCCTCTCTGTCTGCCGTATCGGGAATGACGACGTGTCTTTACACGTGCCGAGGAGGCCAACACGATGCTTTTGAATCACGCTGACGACACTCGTCTGGTTTTCTTCCGACGATGATGCAGTGGGCCTCTTCGGCTTGCTGAGCCCGATGTAGCCACGATCGATGAACATGACTAGGGAGGCAGCGGCCTCAGGGTCCATGCTCGGCTCGTTCCCGATGAGGTCTTTGATTGCCTGGTCGACGATCGCCGCTTGCTTGGACTTTTGCTTCTCCAGATAGCCAGCACAGAGGAGTCCTGTGCAAACGCTGGCAACCAGGTGAATGACGGGCTTGTTCTTCTTTTCACGGGTTGTGATTCGCCGTACACCATAAAGATCCCAAGCTGGTGAAGCGAAGGGCAGCTTGTCGTCGTCGAGGTCGACCCAGGTGACGCCTGAGACGAAGAAGATCGAAGTCCAGTGCTCACGGCAGGTCTTCTCGAGCCGAGTCATGGCCGGATCAACAGAAAAAGCTGGATTGCTGCTTCGGCCTTCCGCAGGAGGCCTTTCACTGTACGGTTGGTCCGCGCGGCGCATGAGTTGGCGCACCCGCCAGTATGCGAGCTCAACATCAGGACCCATACCTTCACTTTTGTAGGGTGCTTTGAAAACCTTGGTGGCCGACACACGAAAGATGCGAAGCTTGATCTCCACCTTCAGGAAAGTGACGATGTCGTCAATCGATACTCCACGGCCAAGCCAATCCCAAAAGTACACCAAGAATTGGGGGGGAGAGATGCGCAAAAAGCGTCGAAAGCATCCAAGCGCCTGGGAACCTCGACTAGGGACCTTCGCGCGCGGCCAAGGACGCAAGTCACCTCGGCCTTTGCCTTAGCTAGCAGCAGCGCGTCACTAGAGTTGAACTCAAGCGTCGTGTTGCCGCCTGTTGTCCGCAAAGGCCGAGCGTCTCGAC
>BLSG01000182.1:107497-123338 GCA_012862495.1 Thraustochytrium aureum | reverse complement strand
CCTTGCTCACAGCCTTGGACGCAGTTGTCGTTCGCGGGCTTTCTCCCTGCTCTCTCTGCCCCCTTGTCAAGCCTCGCGCGTTGTAGTGCCTTGCTCCTGCCGTGCGAGCCGTCCGGCGTCGGCCTGCGCGCGCGCTTCCCATTCTGTCGCGGTGCTCGACGAGCTGTGCATCGTCTGGTGCAGCGCTCGAATTCAATCAAAAAATTCAAATTTTCAGTCCGGGCAGGGCAGACCCCGAAGAGTCTTTGGTGAATCTCGTGCCTTTTACCAATGCCCCGTGCGGGGGCATTGGACTGTGAACGTGGCTTGAAGCTGTTTCAACTTCTTGAAAGTTGTAAAAGTAGAGATACAAACGCGTAATTCAAACACTCTGAGGTCTTGTAGGAATTAGGGTACACTCTCTCAGTGCGGCGATTTCTTGGTCTCTGTCGGCAATTGAAAGGTTGCACCTGTCGATTTGCGACCGCAGTCCCTCAATCTTCTGGCGCAGCGCATCAAGGTGAACGGCTGTGCGCGTCCGCGTGTTTTCGTCCGTCACATTCGCTAGCTCCTCTTCGTATTCAAACAGACGGAACTCGAACTTGTGGAGACGTGCTTCAGCAGCCGCTTTCTCAGAACAGAGACCTCGCTTCATATCCAGGAGAACTTGGATGCTTTTGATCGCTGTTTTCTTCCGAGCCTCGACAACATGTTCATTTTCAAGGTTTGCAACCACGTCCTGGAACTCCTTGAAGTTTTCTTCGCTCGATTTCATCATGTCAATCAGAGTGTCGAGCTTCTCGTTCACAGAGCTGGGTTTCGAGCTACTGTAATGAGAACCAGAGAAAATTGGCGAAACAGGGGCATTCCAGTCTGGTGGAGGAGTTCCAGTAGTGATGTCAGTCCTTTGGCGCTTTTGTCCTCGCGAGCGGCTTGCCCACGAGTCTCTCATTGTGTTGATTTGCTCGAGGACCTGACGGTGTTCACTTGGTCGGGTTGTGCTCTCGTATACCCCGACCATGTACAAGACTGCGGAACGTAGCTTACATTCTGTTGGGAGCTTTGCCCGCAACGAGATGCTTGACTCCTCGCCCTCGCACAGGGCATCAAACAGTTCCCTTGACGAATCCGTCATCCCGTGAGCATGAAACGCGGCGATTTCCGAAAATCCACCAACTATGCTTTTCAGCTTGGCCCGAACAGCCTTTTCTTCGCGCACAGGAATGTCGTTGACACTCAGTGTTCGCCCAGTGCTTGTGTCATCTGGACGAGCTTGATAGTGCTCGCGTGGATGCAGCGTAGATCTAGCCACACTGTCCACTGCACAGGCAAAGTCCAACGCTGCAAGGTCAACGCTGGCGACAAACGACTCATCTAGGTACGCATCGCAAACGATGAGCATTGGATCCAGAGCGCGACGCGATGCCGCGTCTTGCATATCCGTTTGCTTGGCCGGGCCTTTGCGGAGGGCATCGCGCACTGCTTCCTCGACATGGAAAAGAGCCTCCATCAAGCGGACAAGCTCGAGCATTGTCCACACTTGTCGGCTTGAGACTTCCATTTCGTCGGAGTCGTCTGCAGAATTTCGCGAAACAGGGATCCGGTAGAGAAGAAACCTGATAAATCGCAGCCGTCGCAAGGTTTTCGCACGCGTTGTCCTGGGAAAAGCGCTCAGCGCGCTTCGCGTTGTAAGATCGTGCAACATTTGCAAGAGTTGAAACTTGTCAAACGTCTCTTGGCAGATCCCGAAAAGAACCTCGAAGCGAGCCGGATTCTCACACGTCACAGCGTCGAGAAACGGAGTGATGATACATCTGCGATCTTCAACCCTCATGTGACCGGATTGAAGCCCGCCCAATTTTTGAACGATTTGGCGACACGAGTCGGTTTGCGACGTAACCCCTTCAAGCCCTCCACGCTCGTCTTCGCCAAAATCGCCACCAATCGCATTTTCGAAATCGGAGATGGGCATTTCTGCAAACGCGGTCATGTCGCGCGCGAGGACGCACTTTAAGGGGATCCCAAGCGGGCGAGATACGCGATCCATTGTGTTCTTCCTCAGAGGAACGCTGCCGCGAAGTTCCCCCTCTAACTCAGTCCCAAACCTCGCAACTGTTTGCTCGAGGTGATTCTTAATGTTCCTCAGCTTCGGCGGCAAGGCTTCCCAAAAGCTCTGCCACGCACGTTCAAGTGAGACCCCCGTTCTCGGTGCAGGAGCGTTCATATTCTCCGCTGCAGCTACGTCGTGAAGAATCCCGCATGCAGGACCCTGATCTGTACCGGCGCAGCAAACGTGAAGATCAACACTACAATCGATGCACTGCACGACTTGGTCGTCTGCTCGAAAGCGTCCGATGCAGACGCCACACACCATATGCACTCTGCGGCTCGGCTCGGCGGCGTAGCACCAAATGCTGCAAAACTGCCTCTCAATCTTGCAGGTGTCAGGGCAGTCCTCGCCATGCATTCCGCACAACTTTGCAGAACCCCCGCAAAGGCCCCTACTGCATTCCCGGCATCCTGGGTCTCCTTCGTGATGGCCATCGCAGCGCAAGCAGGGCGACAGAAAACCCTTGTCAACGACCCTCAAATCTACTGGATAAACGAGCAGCTCATCTGTTTGACTTGGGCCGCGTCGGCTGAGGTTGGCCGACCTTTCTCTGGTTGCAGGTTGAGGGCCTCGCGAGTGTGGCTTGCGTACCCCAAAGCGCAAACCATCAAACACGTTCGGATCAGAAGACCGCCAGTGATTTCAACCGAGTGTCTAGCACAAGTCGTGACCTCCTCGCGATCGTTAAGGCCGAGCGTGCCACCAACAGCGATGCCGCACATGTGATGAATCAGGCCCGAACACCCAGGGGCGGAGCACACGCGGGTGTCCAAGGGAGTAGAGACCCCAGACCGTGCGTTCACACAGTACGGTGCCAGGTCGCAGCATACCTTTCGTCTGGACGCCATCTGAAATCGCCGCTACAGCCCCGTTGGCTCTCGTCCTCCGTTCACCAAAGAGCGTTTGTACAATGTGGCCGCCTTTCCCGCGTGCCAGGCCAGGAGATAGGCCCTGCTGTTGACGAGCGCAACACGCCTGCCTGCACTGCCCGGCTCACGATGCTCGTTCGTGGACTGCCACGAGCTCGTACTGCTTGGGGTTTCTTGAAGACGAACAACTAGGATTCTTTATCAGGAACAAAAGGTCGCTCGATGCCTTTTCACGCGTTCCTTATGTTCTTTCAATTTTTCACGTCTGTCCTCCCTTTTTGGCCGGCGAGTGGACTTCCAAATACCGGGCCCCGTGCATTGCCCTTCACCTAAATCCTATGAAAAATTTTCATTGAGATCTGGCGGCTGTCTGCTGGTGTCGGTTTAGTGCGTTGCGTTGGCGTCGGTGTTGTTGAATTGGCATTGGCCGGCCGCGTGGCGCGCGGGTTCGGCGGTGCCCGTGCGATGCGATTCGGTAGTTTGTTTTAGTTTGTTAGTGTTTGTGACTCAATACGGCGGAGTTAGCAGTCGAGGATGGCAGCGACGCTGGCCAGGACCCACCGCTGCGGCGGCGACTTGGTGCGGAGCTGCGCCGAAAACACGTAGGTCGGCCCGCGCTGCACGGTGCGGTAGACTGGGCAGGCGTAAACGTTCTGCTCCTGCTTGCGCGACTTGTCCTCGCGCACAGCCTTGACGTTTATGACCGGGAGCGGCGAAAACAGCACCTTGGGCTCGCTCGGCATGATCGTCGAGTCCGCCACCGACCAGCGCGCGCCCTGCAGCTGCAATCCGTTAATCAGCACGCCCTCTCGCGGGATCTCGCACTCGTCCGCCTGCATACGGCGCGTCACCTCCGTCGCGACGCTGAGCGAGTCGAGCGGGATGCCAAGCTTTTGCGCCGCCGTCTGGCACACAGCCGTTAGAAAGGCGTTCGGGAACACGAGCAGCGCAAGGTTGGTGCACTTGGGCAGCTCCTGCGGGCTGGCCGTCCAAGCTTGAATCTGCGCCAAGCGCGCTTGCAGGTTGCTGAGCCACAAGGAGAGCGACCGCGTGCTCGGCCAGGCCAGCCGCGCCCACGATGCGGGCACCGCGTTGCGGTGAAGCGAGTCCAGCAGGGTCTCCATGTCGCTGCTCATCGTCAGCTCTCCAGCAAACCCCTGCGTCAGCTCGGTCAGCGAACGCAGCATTTCGCCCAAGAGCTTGTTGAGCGCCAGCGACTCGCTGATAAACACGGACTGGAAAGGGTTCATCACCTCGACCACGTCGTACACCGCGTCCGTGTCGATCAGCGCCTCGGAGAACTTGTCGATGATGTCCGTGCACTGGTTCTCCGCGCTGAGCTGTGGCGTCAGCTCCGCGTCGGCGCTTCCGTGGGCGTCAGAGGGCCGGAGCGCGTCAAGGAGACTGAACAGCTCGTCGGACTGGCTTGTGCGGTACTCGAGCTCCGCGTTGGGGTGGAGCCCGTAGGCAATCGGCGTCTCGCCTCGAATGTTCTCCTCGATGTAGTCTAGGTACCGCTCGTGCGTGGTGGGAGCGCAAGCCCTGAAGGACACGCCCGTGCCCTCGCTGTACGGGAAAAGCTCGAGCTCGTCCAGGAGCTCGTCGCGCATGATGTGCTCCAGCAGGGTCTTGGTCATGAGGCGGTCAAAGTCGTTGATGATGCCGCCGCCGTAGATGATCTCGCCCACAATGTACACGAGGTCGACCCAGGGCATGGCCCCGGACTGGGAGCTGTCCATGTAGTTGGTCAGCGTGACCGCAGAGTCGCGCAAGTCGCCCACCGAAAAGCTGCAGGGGAAGTTGAAGCCCGCGGGGCCGTAGCGGCGGCGCTCCAGCATGACAGAGTGAAAGTAGCAGAGCCCGAAAAGGATCGCCTTCACCTTGACGTCGCTCTCCTCCACAAAGGCCTTAGGGAAGCTCAGGAAGGCGCGCTTCAGGTTGGCCTTTAGCCCCGTCGGTGGCTCGTTTGTCAACTTGATAGACCGCGAGAGGACGCCGACTGGGATCTTGGGCGACGGGTCGCTCGTTAGAAACAGCCGGAAGCCGGGGTGCGATCCCACCTCCTAAAGTGGTCAAGCATGCGCTCGAGCTTGATCAGCCAGCGAGGCATGAGGTGCACGTTCGCGAGGACGACCCAGTGCCCTTGCTTGTTGCCGCCCTCCAGGAGCTCCTCCGCGATCCTGTCCTGCCCTTGGCCCATCGAGACGTTAAAGTAGGTGCGCCCCTTCTCCATGCCCTTGACCGCCGCAAGTCGATCGATGTCAGCCAGCACGTCAGTGCCGGGGCTGAGGAGAAAGTAGAGCGGCACCGCGGGCGAAGAGTCCACAAAGGCCTCTGCCAACAGGTCGAACGAGTTGAGCGCAGAGTCGCAGTCGGCAAACTTGTTGCCGTCTGGAAGGCTCAGCCGAACAAAGTTGTTGACAGCGACGGTCATGCGGTCCGGCCGCATGCAGCGGATTACGAGGAGCTTTTGAAACAGCGCGCGGTCCAGGAACGCATAGTCGAGCGGCAGCTTTTCGGTCTCTGGCGCGCTGTGGTTGTACCAGTCGCGGAAACGAGGGCTCGCCTCGACGAGGTCATTCGGCAGGTTGACAAAGTCCTCCAGCTTGGACAGGCTCTGCACAGCCTGCCAGGCAGAGTCGGGCAACCACTCGATCGGGTTGTCCTCCACCTCTTGCTTGGGCATGCGCACGAGAAAGTCAAAGGCGGCGTCATCCCAATCGTTGCTGCACTCAAGCTGGCCGCGCTGCATCAGGTTGAAGGTGAGCTGCGCAAGGAACAGCTGCTTGTGCACCTCAAAGAGACCGCGGGAAACCCACTGGTACACCGTGAAGCGCAAAGTGGACCGCAGCTTGTCGACGCGCTCTACAACGTCCTTGGCGTTTAGCTCGCCGCCGTTGCGCGCAGACCCGCCGCCGCTGGGAGAGTCTTCCACAAATTCGGCAGATTCGCCGGTCGCAGCATTCTCGTCCGCGCTCCCCGAAGCGGCAGGACTGGAGCACTCGGCGCCCGGGTCTGAGCCGCCCTGCAGGACGCTCGGAGTATCGCGGATCGCCTTGTTGAAGAACTGAACAAACGACTCGAGCGAGTATTGGTACATGTGGTCCACCGAGCTGAGCCGCGTGAGCATAAAGTAGAGCATCGAGGCCTCGGCTGCCACCGGGCGGTACGTGTCGCGAATCTTGGCGATCTCCGCAAGCACCTTTTGGCCCTCGCAAACGGCCTCGTTGATCTTCTCCGCCTCGGTCTTGGTGGCCTCCAGACCCTCAATGAGCTTGACGTCCGAGAGAATGTCCTCTGGCGCGTTCGAGAGCTTGAGCAGCAGCGCGTCCTCGAGCTTGGTGAGCTGGAGCTTGTAGCGGTTAAAGTCGCTCTGCAGCCGCTGCTGCTCCGCCTCCTTGTCCGGGCGTTCGGCCTGGACGACCCGGACCAAGAGCTGGTCCTCCAGGCCCTTTTCTGTGGCGATAAAGTTGATCAGAGTGCACTGCGCCTGGATCTCAGGCTTGTAATGCGGGTTGGAGAGCTTGGTGAACAGAAAAAGCCGAAAGTTCTCGTCGTACTCGAGCTCCCGGCCCGCAAAGTGGAGGAACTGGCTCCGGCCCTTGCGCGTGATGGCGCGGGAGAGCACAGGGTCCAGTGTCGCGTCGATCTCCTCACCGAGGTTTTCGATCATGACGACCTCGCCCTGCTCGATGGCGCGGATAATGTCTTCCTCCCAGCCCTTCTTTGTAATCTGGGTCGTCATGGGGGGCACGAGCGCGCCGACGTCGCCGCTGTCGACAACCTCTCCCGAGGCCGACCCGGTCTCAGAGATGGAGCCGCCCCCCGCAGCGTCGGGGGCGTCAGCCGAGCTGCGCGACAGGCCCTCGCTCGAGCCATCGACATGCAGCAGCGCCTTTGAGGAGCTTTGCGTTGCGCCCCGCTGCAGAGTCGCTGGCACCGGTTCGATGCGGGCCGCCGCGCTCGCCCTCACCTCTGCCTCGGATTTGGAGTAGCGCCGCCGCAGCCACTTGATGCCTTGCTCCTGTGGGTCGATGATCAGGGGCCAGCGCGTGCATGACGTGATGATGGCGCCGTTCTCGAGCGAGATGCGATCTGCAGGGAGGCCCTCGTCCATCATCTGGATCTTGTCCGAGTCGCTCGACAAGAGGGCCAAAGGATCGATCGATTCGGCGCTGCCGCAGGGCAGCTCGCGCTCCAAGAGGTCGCGCACCCACTCGTTCTTCCACAGCTTTGCGCGGAACGTGGCGTCAAAGCCGCCAATGTAGCCGACGAAAGCGGAGCTGACAAGCACGTTGCCAATGAGCTGCTCCTCCTCTTTGCGCAGCTTCTCGACTTCCACGGCCCAGCGGGCGTTCTCCGAGGCAAGTCCGTTGACAAGGCGGTTGGCCAGGTCAAGCTTGGCCATGCACTGCTCGGCGAGCTCCTCGACAGCCATCTTCTCTTGCGTCGCTTGGAGAAAGGTCTTCTTGAGGTCGTTGAGGCGGTTCTCTACTTCGTGAACCACCCGCTGCACCTCCGCGAGCTCGGTCTCTGCCTCAGCCTTGTCGCGCTGAGCGACCTCAAGCTTGTCCATTAGTGGCTTGACCTTGACGTAGATCCTGTTGAACTTGTAGATGTTGGCGACCCAGTTGCAGAGGTTCGCTGCAGCAAAGCTCTTTTTGACCATTTGCTCGTACGTGAACGTGGGCTTGGTCACGATTGGCTCGAGCTTGGCGACGAGTCCCTCGTCCATGTTTTGTGCGTCAAAGCTCTTGAGGGCTTGCAAGAACTGGTCTACGTTGGCCATCATCTTCTTGGCGCGGTCCCACTTAAAGTTTTTGAACTCGCCCTCGATCATCATCAGGCACGCCTTCGTCACCTCGTCCACCCCTGCCGGCGGCTTGCCCAGCGACTTTAGCTCGGTGAGCGCCTTTTTGTCGAGGCAGTCCACGGCGGACGCAGCGGCCTCCATGGCAGGCGTGGCTTCGGCCAGCTCTTTGTTTGCTGAAAGCTGAATTTCGTTCGCGATGCGCGAGGCCTCCTCGGCCCGGTTCTGCTCAGCAGCGGCGGCCTCCTGCTTCTGCTCCGCGTCGGCACGCTGCACTCCGATCTGGTCCATGAGGATCTCGCTTGCGGCCTTTTTCTCTTCGACGTTGGCGAGCGTCACCTTGAGGTCTTCTTGGAGGTCGGCCACCTTGATGGCGGTCCTGCGCAGTACGTCGAGGCCATTCTGCAAGCGGTTGATCTGCGCATGCGCCGACAGGCGCTGCTGGCCCAGCAGCTTCTTGTACAGCAGAATAAACTCCAGGAACGACTTTGGGGTCACGTAGTTGAAGCGGCGCGCTGCGGCAAGGTAGCTCGTAGACGCCTTGCCCACCTCAAGGTGCACCGAGGCGCAATGGTAGGCGACATTCTCGCGGCACTCTTGGTTGGGAAAATCCACGTCTTTGATAAACTGCAGCGCCACGCTCACCAACGCCTCTTCGGGCCACGCGTGGAACCAGTCAATCACAGTACAGTTGACCAGGCCCGGGAAGCGGCGCGCGCGCACGCGCAGCGTCTCCCCAACGGGCGAAAAGCAGAGCACGACGTGCAGGTTCTGGCGCACGCGACGGACGAACAGCGCGATTTTGTCCTGGGGGGTCTCCGAGAGCCCGTTTGCGCGCAGCTCGTTCTTGAGCCCGTCCAGCAGCCCGGGGAGCTCGTCCTTCGGGAAAAGGTCGGGGACCCACCCGTTGCTGAGAACGTCGTTGATGTACACGAGGAACTCCTCGTTGATGATCTGCGCGTCATTGATAATCCAGGCCGTAGGAATGCCCTTGATCCCGGTCGTCTTGAAGAGCTCCTGGAGCTGCTCCAGCAAGTTTTGCGTGGTAAAGTCGCTGGTGACCTTGAGCTGCTTGATCTGAAAGCCGTTGATGAACGCAGCGAGGCGCGAAAGACTCTGCTTGCCAGACCCGCCCACCCCGATCAGGAGCGCGCTGCCCCCGTTGTTCTGGATGATCCGCGCGATGCGCGAAACGTGCTTGACCGCGTCCTTGAAAAGCACGAGGTTCATCACCGCGTACGTTTCGTTGTACTCCTCGAGCTTGGTGTCGAGCAAGCGCGTCAGGTGCCCAAAGTTTGTCACGCCCGTGTAGTGCCCGTCCGCGCCGTCCGAGTCGTGAAAGGACGTGAAAACGATCGGCTCTTCGTGCAGCTTGTCGATATCCTCGAGGGCGAACGTCTTGGACACGTCAAAGAGGATGTCTTGGAACCTGGAAATGTCCGTCGCGTCGATGAGGCGGTCCCCGAACACGCGGCGGCACTCGTGCACCCAGAGTCGGCACATGTCGAGTGGCGTCTTGGTCGAGCTGGGGTCCGAGCGGCATATGCCCTGGAATACGTTGGCGTACTCGCGCATGTTCCAGTTGTACACAAACTTCACCGCGGAGGGCAAAAACTTTTCCGCAACGCGGTTGTGCAGCGCGATGGTGCCTTGGACAAGCGGGTGGAGCAGGGCCTCAACTGGAGCGGGAAAGCTTTGCAGGTGGCCATCGAGGATCGAGACGAAGATGCTGCTGAGGTCTTCGTCGCTGGGCATCGCGCAAGCAATGGCAGTAAAGTAGCGCTGGATCCGCTCGCAGATGTTGAAGCTGCCGGCGTACGGGTTCATCGCCGCGACGAAGCGAACGTCGACGATCTCCTTGCGGAATCCGAGGTCGTTGCGGTCGAAAAAGGTCCCGTAGCCCATGATCTGGCGCAGGAGCGAGAGCGCGTTCTGCGTCCCGTAGTTTTCCACGTAGGGCAGGTTGAGGTCGTCCACAAAGTACACGAGCCGCTTGTTGCCTGCAGGCCCAAAGCGGTGGCCCGAGCGCTTGTCTATGGCTCCCTCGATCTGCTTCTGGAACGCAGCCGAGTCGGTAAAGTAGTTCATGGCGATGTGCGTGCTCAGCATGCTCTCGTTGTTTTGCACCACTTCGCGCATCCAGTTCTGGGCCATCATCGTCTTGCCCGTGCCCGCGCCGCCGACTAGCATAACGGGCTTCTCTTGCGCGACGAGCGAATCCAAAAGGTGAGAGATGCGGACATTGTCGACCGTGTCGACGTACAGGGCCGAGAACGGCGTCTGCCCGTTTTGGCCGCCGATCAGCGTGGGCACAAACTCCTCCACGCGCTCGCGCCAGTGCCGCCACGCTTCTTCAGGCTGCTCGCGCTGGGCCCCGGACACGTCGACAAAGTAGTCGAACACCGTGTTCCCCTCCTCAACGGGAATGACCCCAGGAAACGCTTGGCAGAAGGCCGAGCTGAAGAGCTTGCGGGCCATGCAGCCCTTGTCGTCGACGAGGCCCGACCCAAAAGCCCAAACGCACGAGAACGCAAAGAGCTGCTCGAGGAGGGTTTGAAGCTGGCTCGTAGTGGCTGGGGCCTGCGACGTGGCGCCAGCGACGCCGCCTGGCCCTGCCTCGCCACCGCCGGTCTTGATGCGTTCCCAAATCGCAAGCTGAGCTCGAAGCAGGCTGCACACGGTTTGGATGCAGCTGATTGTGTACACGGGCACGATCGACTCGAGCTTGTCGCGGCGCATGAATTCGACGATGGTTTCGATGTACTTGTCGAAATAGCGCGGGATGAGTTCGCGCGCGGTCTCGTCTGGGAGACCAGCAACCCAGGACTCGACGTGCGGGCGCCAGCCGATGTCGTGCTCGTTGATGTAGAGAATGCCTGCCCGAGACACAGTGGCCGGCGTGGCATTCTTGAGCGAGTTGATCTCGAAAACCATGCGCATCGGGTCGCTGAGCGGGATGCGCTCGTTGCTGACCAGAGTGAGCACCTTGTTGTCGTCCATGACGGTGTTCATCGACTCGATCCAGACCGCGTCGATATCGCCGTCCAAGACCACCCACTTGCTCGTTTGGTACGCGTGGTAGCCGAGGTCGCGGTAGTTTTTGCTCATGCCGCGCATGATGATGGACAGCACGCCGTCCTTCCAGTCCTTGCTGAGGCTCATGAACCCGTAGAGCTCGTCCGAGGTTACCGCCTTGGGGTTGATCGTCTCGGCAATCGCAACCTTCTTGTCCGAGCCGGTGCGCAGGCGGCCCATGTAGTTGTGGCAGCCCTGCAGAGTGCGCCACACGGTCGTTTTGCCGGCGCCAGCGCAGCCGATGAGCATCACGGAGTGGCGCACGTCAAGCAGCTCCTGGAACTGGATAACCTTGGAGACGAACCCGGGGTCCGACTGGAGCGGGGGGCGCTCCTGTGCGCACACGGCCTTGGCGACGCGCTTGAGGTCTTCGTTGATCACCTTCGGCGTCGTCTCGGCGTACTTTGGGAACAGGTCCGCGATGAGGCGCAAAAAGATGTCCATGTCCTGGGCTGGGATTTTGGGCGTGTTAAAGTCGCGAAGCGCGCGCATGAGGACGGGCTCCTCCTCCATCTCCGGGTTGGTGCGCTTGAGCATGCCCGCCACCCGGAGCACAGACTTGACGGCGCGCAGACCCCAGTCGTAGTGGGCCTGCGGCGATAGGAGCTCAGAGCTGAGCTGGTAAAGCGTAACAAACTTGATCGACAGGGAGCGCGCCTTCTGAAAGCCTTCGGACATGAGCATGTTTTCGCAAATCAGAGCCAGGTCCGGACGGATCATGGCGCACGAGCGGAAGAGGGCTTTGAGGTTTTCGGGGAGCTCGGTCCGGCCGGCGTAGCCCGGGTTCATGGTGATGAAGAACCCAGTCGTGGGCACGAGGCAGAGCTCGTCGCCGAAAAAGTCAAAGTAGCCCACCTTGCAGGGAGGCGTTCCTGGGGTGTCGCCGAGGTCGCCCGCAGCAGCACGGAGCTCCTCCGGGCGGTTGGCGGGCTCCGCAAAGTGAACCACGGCGTCGAGGACAGTCTTGACCTGGGTGGCCACCACGCTGAGGACCTCGATGGGGATGCGGTTGAATTCGTCAAAGCAGCCCCACGCCCCGGTCTGGCTCAGGCCCTTGAAGATATCGCCCAGCGTTTGGTAGTTCATCTGGTCGCTGCAATTAAAGACGTAGCACTGCAGCGCCAGTGCGCGCGCGAGGTCTTTGGTGGTCTCGGTCTTGCCAGTCCCTGCAGGGCCGGCGGGTGCGCCACCCAACATGAGGCGCATCGCGGTCGTGAGGGTGATGTAGCAGCGGTCGGTGAGAGGCGTGATGACGAGGCGGCCGCAGTTTCCGACGTACTCGTACGAGTACTTGGTCTTGAAGTCGCAGATGCGGATGTCGGTCTCCATGTTTGGGTTGGCCGTCTTCCAGTAGTTGCGCAGTTGCTGCTGCCAGAGGAACGAAGACGGACCGTCCGCCTTTTCGTCGATCAGGCGCTGCACGACGTCGCGCGAATGGACGTCCATGGTAATGAGCGTAATGACCTTGCACCTGTCCGAGTTGGAGAGCTTGCGCTCAACGAGCTGAATGAGCTTGTTGAGGCGATCGTTGCACTTTTCCAGGTACAGCTTGAGGGCCTCCTCGTTCCCGCCTTCCAAATCCTCGAGCGCCGACTCTGTCTCCTCGGTCCAAAACACCTGGGTGGCTTGCAACACGACCTGGGCCGGGTAGTCGAAGAGCCATTCGTGGCGCGGCTTTTCGTGCTCCCAGGTGACGGCGGTGTCAATGGCCGAGCGCAGCACCGTCTTGAGGGTAAGGACTTGAATGTCGGTGAGACGGTTGAGCCAGTTCTCGACCGGGCCGCTCATCTCGAAGGCGTGCGGGAACGGGATCGTTTCCCCGTCGGAGGCGATCATCGCGGTTCCAATGTGCGGGTTTTCCGCGTCGGCGTCCTTGAAGACGAGGTCGCTGAGGGCATCGTAGCAGTCTGGCAGGTAGGGGATCACGCGCTTCGGCGAGTTGCCGTTGGAGAGGATGTCGAGAAGCGCCACATTGCTGACAAAGTAGAATCGCGGGTACACCTTCTTCTTGGTGTCGAGGTACTCGTTGAGCGACTTTTGGCACTTTGCGAGGTCGACGAGCATGCGCTTGAGGACCGCAGCGAGGCCCTCCTCGGTGCAGCGATGCACGACGAGGGGGCTGTCGCTGTAGGCGCGCGCCTCGACCTCTTTGAACTCTTGGTCGATTGCCTCGAAGCGCTTGGTGTCCTCCGGGAGACGGTTGCGGATGTCCGCGCTGCCAAGATAGATGGACTCAAGCGAGCACCACTGCTTGCTCACGTTGAGCCAGTCCTTCAGGTTGGCCTCGATGTCGCTTAGGGTGTGCAACCACTTGCTCACCCGCTCCTTGAAGTACTTGACGAACTTGCCCATGCCGATCATGCTCTGCAGCTCCATCTGGTCCGTCTCGAGGTTTTCGACGACTTCGTCGGACGGCGGGGCAAGAAGACCACGCCAGACTCTACTGCCGTTGCCCGAAGCGCCTCTGCGTTTTCGTCCTGCATGTCCTGACCAGGCGCGGGCGTGCCCTGCGCGTCGACAAAGTCGAGGCGCAACGTTTCCCAGCGCGACTCAATGACCTCGAGCTTCTTCTCGATCTTGAGCTCCTTGACGGCCGTTTCGACCTGCTCGGACACGTCGATGGCGTGCTTTTGCAGTTCCAGCTGGAGCACAGATGCAAAGTTGAAGCTCTCTGCGTTCCAGGCAATCGAGTTGACCTTGCACGCCGCCGCAATCGCCTTCCAGTGGCGCGCGCGCATCGCTGGCGAATGCAGCTCGGAGATGAGCGGAAGGACGATGGCCATGTCCTTGCAGGACTGCTCGATGTCTTGATACACGCGCCATCCGCGGCAGACTGCGTCCTTGGCGCCGAGAGCCTTGAGCTCCCTGGAGAGCTGCGTGTTGACCCGCTCGAGCTCGTCGGTGTTGATCGCCTTCCACTGGATTGCGTTCCAGGACTCGTACGTGGCGAGCTGCATGGCCTTGAAGTCCCAGAGGTTTTTCAAGATGCGAAGCTCCATCTCTGTTTGGGCCAGGATGCGGTACTTTGAGATCTGCAGCTCGAAGAGCTCTTCGAGCGCGTTCAGCTCTTTGGCGCGCTCCTTTTTCTCCTCGTAAAGGGTCTGGAACTTGGCAATGTTCGAATAGGCTTCATCTGTGGAGCCGCGAAACGAGAACGGGGCGCCCTTCTTCTCATCCTTGAAGAGCGACCTGAACTCCTCCACAGAGGCCTTGAACTTGTGCAGGCTCGAGTTGATGTACTCGACCTCTTGGTTTTGCATGGGCATGATCTGCTCCTTGACGCGAAACGTGAAATTTACGAGCGAGTCCCACTTGAGCCCCGCCGCGTCAAGAAACTCGAGGAGGGGCTCTTTGTCCGCCTCGTTCAGCTTGCGCGGCGTTGAGGCTGCATCCGCGGCGCCGAGCACGTCGACTTGGCTGCCGGCGCGGCCTGCCCTCGACGAAGCGGCGTCGGCAGCGGCAGAGGAGCCGCCAAGCGGCGGACCGAAGAGCACCTCGTCCTCGATGTCGACGCGGTGGAGCTTGAGCAGGTTGACCGTTTCCTTGAGGGGGTTGAGCATCTCGATGGTGTCCTCCATGCGGCACCGCACGTCGCGGATGTTGCCCATGACGGACATGAGCGTCTCCGTGTCGCCCGGCTGGACCTCGCGCTCGAGGCCGGCGCGCGTCTCGATGATGAAGATGCGCAGGTTTTGCAGCTTGGTGATCACGTCGTCGCGCAGGTAGCCGGTGTAGAGGTGGAGCCACTTTTGCACCCAGTACACAATGTTCTCCTTGATCGGGGTCGAGTCGATCTTGAGCCAGCCGATGTTTGTCGGCGTCTTGAGCGAGGCCACCTCCTCTTTGATCTGGTTGAGGCGGTTCATCTCTTCGTCGAAGCGGCCCAGGTCGATGCGACGCAGGCCGGAGTCTGAGGTGGAGGTTGCGCCCGCGATGAACTCGGCAAAGAGGCTCTGCAGGTCGGTGGACCAGAGAAACGAGTACTTTTCGTACTGCTTTTGGAAGTCGCGGCACTTGACTTCGTTGGCGGCGACGTTTTCAAAGATGGCAGCCATGTGGCTTTGCACGAGGATGTCCTGCTGCAGCTCGCGCACGTAGGTGCCGTCGCCGAGGTCGAGGCGCTTCATGAGGGCGCCAACCTTGAGCGTGTCCTCGATCCAGGTCCTGAGCGAGGCCTTGACGCCCTTGCGGTCCTCGTCAAACACGCTGGGGATGAAGGCCACCTGGTTGTTGTTGAGGTTGATGGAGACCTGCAGCATGGGCGGCTTCTCCTTCTCCTCGATGATGACCGGGTCGACCTGCTGGTTGAGCCACAGCAAGCTGACTTGCACGACGTTGGTCAAGCCTGAGACGACCACGTTGTTGACAAAGTCGGCGTAGGCGCGCCACTCGGGGTGGCCAGCGCTAATGCGCAGCGTCTTGTTGGACTCCTTGAGGAGCTTGTGAATCAACTTGCCGCCCTCGACGATCTGCTGGCTCCGCACACCCATGCGCGTCGCGTGCAGCTGGTTGTACTCCTTGACTGTCTCGGGCTTGCTCTGCCGGTCAAGCAGGGAGGACTCGGACCAGCCGTCGAGGATCTCCTCGATCTCGGCGAGGTTGTTTTTCAGCACGTTGAGCATGGTCTCGGCATCCGCGACGGCCATCTCGGTCTTCTCAATGAAATTGTCGATCCCGTGCGACTTCCAGGTGAGCATGCCGAGCCCAGTCTGGACCACGCTGTGGATCTTCTCGACTTGGGTGCGGACCAAAGGGCACTCGACGGGCAGGATGGACGTCATCATGGTGTTGTACTTGTTGACGCAGAGCTGGAGCTTGCCACGCCAGTTGCGGAACATTTTCTCCTTCTTGTTGAGCTCGAGCGCAAAGCCGGGCACTTCGAGGCCGAGGAGGAGGAAGTACTTAACCTCGCGCAGCAGCGCGATCAGCTGCGGGTCGAAATTGACCTCCAGCAGCTGGTACGAGAAGCCCCGTACTCGAGGACCTGCTTCTGGTGCT